>JAODXP020008566.1:0-12014 GCA_027497455.2 Sardinella longiceps
TACTGAAATACCTATAAGCTACATGTAGGCCTACTACTGTGCCCTGGCTTCAATTCAGCTTTCGATATGGAGGAAATTTTCATTTTGTGTAGGGTGAGCCAACACAAACATTTGATGGGATTTCAAGACAGGAATACACGAGACAGGAATACACAAGCAGAGAGAATTGAGAACTGAGAAGTTAGATTTTTTTTTTTTTTTTTTTTACTGTTTTTAATCTTATGGGTCCTCCTGGGTCTGCAATTTGAATTGAATTGAATGGCTCACAACATTATTCAGTAGCCTATTCTCCGGTTTGCTTTGATATGTGGAGGAGATGAGAAGAGGTCACGAGTTATTCAGCCGATGAAGGTGTGTCTAGGTTGCTAACTAACTTGCTAATTTTCTAGAGAACTGTGCGAGTGCGACGGTCGTGTTGCGCTCCGCCTCACCTGTCATTTGTCCACGGCACATAGTTGCAGGAAACACTGCATTAAAACATAGCCAAGCTAATGCGACACCTCTTCAAACTAATAATAGTGATAAACTGTAGAGAATTAGCCTAAATAGTAGGCGTCAGTTAAACCAAGTGAGATACCCACTGTCAATGCTGACGTAAATTCCTCATAGTCAAACATCAGAACCATTCGAGTAGCCTAGGCTAGTTTATGCTACGAAATTATAATAGGCTAAAACTAAACATAATAATACTCACTTCATTATGAAACTTCTGCTTGTCTGCTTCAAAATGTTTTCAGACTTGCGCTTACTGTGAACATGCAACAGTATCCTACATACATCCCTTCAGCTTGCCTGGCTGCCCCGACGAATGAAATGAAACGAAACGAAACTGAAACTCCGCTGCGTTACCGGCCACTTGAGGCATGACAGGAGACGTACAGTATTGGCTATAGGCCGTGCCATTTAAGCTATTTACACATTTCAAATGGACAGACATTTAAATACCACATAAGATAATAAAAATATCTGAAATACCAAATACAAGACCATCAACATTCAACAACAACTAGGCAAATCCTAGTGTAAAAAATAATGTGAGGATGAAAACTGCCACCATACTGTACCCAATTCATTTGGATGACATGCATCACTCACATTTATGTGGAACTCTTGTGTGATGAGGAAAGATAATGTAGTTTAATGCAGTAACACTAGCCTGATTGTCATTGACTTTCAAAGCTCTACGAGACTTTGGTCTGACCAAGAGCCCGTATAACAAAGTTTCTCAAAGCGCATGGTTGACCCGCCTCCCTCAAATGCCTCGGTTTGCTACTGGTCGATGTTAGAAAATGCTATGCCGAAGCAAAACCAATCACACTACTCTTTCCTCTGTCATATGTGACTCGAAGGGAATTGCTTGAACAGGACTGAGCAGGGGCGCCGATAGGGGGGGAAAGATTAGGACGATTCTAAGGGCCCAGCACTGACAAGGGGCCCTTTCAGGGCTGTTAGTATTACTTCAAACAGTATTGGCTTGAGAAGACTTTTGAAATAAAATATTTCATTGTATTTGTTCAATTAAGCAAATCAAACATTGTTGAGATATTCAATAATATTTCCCACAAATAATTTTTCATATAGTCGTTTCACCCCTCTCCCTTTTTACCAAATTGTCTGGTCCGAATCGTTCAGCGGTACACCTTCAAATGCTTTTGCCCCGACAACGCTGCTCAGCTGCAAGGTGTTCAAGTCAGTTGCAACTGCTGGTGGGCATTGTGTGCCAAGTGTGGAAACAAGTTGCTAAATTAGACTTATGGTGTTGATGAACTATTGCCATGTTACCCCAAACACGAAAGGACAAACAGCAGAAATTTAAGAGCGAACGGCACACGCATTTCAAAATTAGATGCGATCTCGCGGTGGACGCGCATATGTCCAAATTCACCAGTAGCCTAGGCCTACTTCATGATTTAATAACTCGGAGAGTTTTTCTCACTCAAATGCTGTACAGATATCATTTTAAAGTACTTTGCAAGGGCTGGTGGTTACTAGTTGCGGTAATAAACGGTTTGCAAATGAATTAATTGTGAAGAGATGTATTGTGGAAACAGTTCTACATTGTGATCATGAGCTGTCAAATAGTCCTACCTACATTTCTAAAACTGTGGAAGCCATAGGCATATCTATTCATCTGTAAGCCTATATAGTGAGTTTTTTTTTGCAACTTTTAACACCACTGCACCAGTCACAGCTGTTTCTGTAGTCAAGCTGATGTAGCTTGTAGGCAGATAATTGTTGGTCAGATAATTCCCTGTGCTATTTAGGCTACTCCTGCAGATTATTACAAGTTGGTCTATAGGCTATGTCTTCCAATGATTTAGACATAAGCTACTTTCCACAAAACAATTTACATGACAACTGAAATTGACAATGTAACTATAAATGCCTCATTTTACAGAGGTGTGCAGTGAAACAGCAGTCTCAAATTTAAAAATTGACTGCACATTGGGTTCAATTGTAAAAAAGAAAGAAAAAAAAGATTCCAATGTCTGACTGACAACTAACGAACTTGGATAAAAACATCTTCTAAATGCATAAATATTATTGAAAATGTAAACTACAACAGTTGGTCAGGGTCAGTATAGTCAGTATTAGCCAACCTCACAGAGCACTGTAATGACATGCAATGGAATTAGCTAAGCCATTGATTTAATTGCTATATGTGATCTCACAAAATATTAAAATGCACCAGAATGCAGGGAACGGCTGAGTTTTTAAAACTCTCTAACAGTAACAGTCTCTAACGCTCTCTAACAGTTGCTCATTAAAGGAAGGAAACCATGGATTATTCTTTATAGTAGCCTATAGATTAATTTTCACAGTTGTTGATTGAAAATATTAAAATGTAGTTCATCACATGCAGCATACTTAGTGATGTAAGTTATGCTACAGGAAAGAAAGTGGCATCAGGTCAATACAAGCGTTGAGTGCCACCCAAAAATCTTCACTTGCGCTTGAAAATTTTACTGTTACACAAATCGCTAGTTGGTGAGGGGGCCCTAAATTCTAATCTTTCATGGGGCCCAAAATTTCTGGCGGCGCCCCTGGGACTGAGTGCCATTGGAGCTGCTCAAAGTTGATTGGTTCCCGACGGGGGCAGTTCCCCCGTTTAGGGGAATTCAGAAATCCTGCCCGATCAGCAGCTGGCCAGACCAGCGACAGCAATGCCGAAGGTGTTACGTCACTGGGAGGGCGTGCCAGGCTACAGTAACACATGTAACATGCATATATTTTTCATGGTGAACAATGCGCTACTGTCACTGATATTAGCACTTTCTGATGATAAGCTGATGTTGTTTTTGACATTGTTTCTCCCAGGTGCTAGTCCATCTACATCGAAGTCCTGCATGACATCCCAGCAAATACTGTGCATCCTTTGGCAACCAATCGGAGAGGAGGTTCCAGTAGGTTACTGTGTACATACATCACTGATAGGGCATGATAAACGTACATGTTCACTGACAGGGCATAATAAACAAATGATTAAAAAAATAATAATAATAAAGTTGTTCTAAGTCTGTTTTATACCTAGCCTGATTGCCATCGCTTTCAAAGCTCTGCGAGACTGTGGTCTGACCAAGAGCTTGTAGCACTGTAATTTCTCAAAGCGCATGGTTGACCCGTCTCCCTCTAGTCTAATGCCTCGGTTTGCTACTGGTCGATGTTAGAAAATGTTGTGCGAAGCATAATCACACCACTCTTTCCTGACGTATGTGACGCGAAGGGAACTGTTTGCTAACAGGACAGAGCCCTTGGAGCTGCTCAAAGTTGATCTGTTTCCCACCAAGGAGGTGGAGTTCAATATTTTTGTGGAACTCAGAAATCCGTTCAGATCAGCTGGCCAGACCAGCGACAGCAACACCAAAGGTGTTACGTCACTGGGAGGGCGTGCCAGGCTAGTTTTCACCAGAAGTGACCATCAACACTAAGTTACAGTAAAGAATGAAAAAAGACATTATAGTTATAGATGATTAATGAATGAAGTGACTTAACCTGATCTGCTGGGAATTCTTTATAAAGTGATGCTGGTAAATAACTGACAGCGGCTTTCTTTCCGATAGGCTTATCAGGAAACTTTCACTGCAGAATTTTGAGATGCTACCGGTACTGGTTAATCGTTAACCAACAGGGAGGGAGTTGAGTTATGGATGGTGGCTCTCGGTGGTGTGTTGTGTCATTCAAAATATTATTAGACTTAGTTCAGTCAGTCATTCATTCAATCAGAATCATTAAAAATAAGTAAATAATCAAATGGTTTTTTTTATTAACAAGTACAAGACATTTATATTGAACGACTACAATAAACCGGTATGATGTAAAAAAAGAAAAAAAAAAGAAAAAGTCAAATAATATTATGTCCTTAACAAACAAACGTGGAGGAAGCATTGCACACTTCAGAGCTGCACACTAGATTCTCTATGAAATGTCATTAGAGGTGAAATATTTCATAATTTTGCTTTAGGCTATAAGCAAAACTATTCAAATGTTTGGTGCTACAGTATAAGGTGCCAGAGGTTTGTCAGCAGGAAATATCAATTGGAAAAAAAAAAAAAACAGAAAGACAATACATAGTAAACTGCTCATGCTGCAGTGTGACAGTCATTTTCAAAACATTTATGTTTGTCATAATAACTAGGCTAGGACCTTTTCACATGTGACACTAAATGCGATAAAATGAAAGTACAGGAATTGTAATGGAATGTAGCCCACACCGTTGCAAAGGGTCTTATCCATGTGACAAAGTCTAAGGCAAAATGATTGCAAAGACAACTTAAGCTCAAAAAGTGCATTTATATATTCCTCATTATTGGGATCAAATTCTAGGGCTTTCTCATAGTGCTTTATAGCCGCAGACATCCTCCCATTTACCTTACAGACTAAACCCAAGATCCCATGGCCCTCTCCATCATTAGGGTATCTGTCGAGGCGTTTATTTGCCATCTTCTCCAACCATTTGGTACTTTGTCTCCCGTCGTACGTGTCGTGTCCTAGACTCAAACACTGTTTGTATTGTTGGAGAGCCTTTTTCTCAGATTTGTTGTGGTACTGCTGGAATTCGCCATAGTAATAATGTATGGTCTGCAGCGTTTTCTTTTCCTCTTTGGCTTCTTGTAATATGGTTTTGAAGAGACTCTCAGCCTCCAACATATCCCTATTCACCCCATAAAGGAGTGCAAGTTCAGCCTTGGCTAAAAGGAAATTTGGCTTCAAATCAACAGCTCTTTTCAGCTGATACATGCACTGGTCATTAAGCTGTTTGATCTCACGTTCTCTACCCCTGGCACCTCCTTTCCGATGCAAATCAATTCTCTTGTTCTTGTAGCACAGAGCTAGCTGATGATGAAGAAAGCCAGACTTTTCTGTACGCTCTATGGCCCTCTTCAGCAGTGCAATGGCACGGTCCAAGTAGCCACAGTTGCGAAAGTTTTTACTGACATAGCGAATAACATGCGGGTTGGTGGGGTCCCTCTCCAGAGCTTCCTCGACCAAACTCTCAGCCTCGTCATATTTGCCAAACTCAAATAGCTTCAGACCAAGCAATACAATTATAACAGCATCATCTGTTTTTTTGTCTTTGGCCAATCCGAGTTGTCTCACTGCCAAGGAGTTTTTTGCATTTGACTCCTTGAAATTTTCTGTGCGATAGAGAGTGATAGCATAGCCGGCATTCCACTCGCTATCATCTGGTTCCAGTTCCAATGCCTTTTCGAAGTACTCCTTTGCTTTTCCGTAGAACTTATGGGCGAACTTGAGGAAAGTCCAGCCCTTCTCACCATACACTTCTGCATGTAGTGTGGTCAAGGACCCAGTGGGGAACTTCTCTTTTATAGCCTGAAGCTTCTCCAAGTAGCTCTCGCATTGGGAGTAATCTCCACGGTGATACTGTAACCAAGCCAGATTGCCATAGGTGACAATGAGAAATCGCTCACAATTGTCACTATGGTAATCCCTTGTGAGTTCTTCTGACTTGAGTAGCTTGGTGAGGGCATCATCTCTGAATCCTTGCAGGTATCTGACATAGGCCAGAAAACAATATGACCGAGCTGCCCCAGCACCCTTGCCCAGGCCCAGTTCTATTTGGTCCTGCAGCCTAGTCTGAAGATCCGACAAGTCTGCGTTTTCTTCATTTAGAGCCCAGGTAAAGTGACACTGCAGCTGCTGTAGCTTATTTTTCAAAGCGACATCATGAGAAGGACTGAAAACACAGAAGACAACATCAACGTGTAGTCTGAGTCTGATGCAAGATGCAGTCAAAATGCAACACCACATCAATAGGCTATAATAGCTAATTAGGCATAAACTCTGACTATGACTAGAACAGGTGTGATGAAGGACTGCACATCCCAAATTATTAAAGGAGCTGTGTGTAGGATTGTGGCCAAAATTGGTACTACAGTCATGTTCTAAATATTTTGTTGCTTTCAGCCGTCTCCATCTTTCAAAAGCATCTCCTTTACTTATCCTTGTTTTATTTCTGACCTTGTCATGATATTTTTCGGAAGCATAATGAGGCCTAGACAATCACAACACAAACACCCCTTGAAATGACAACATAAACACTACTTGTGGGCTGCAACTTAGCTTTTCAAATGCAAATATTCTGGCTAGACGACAGCTGTCAGTGATATCAGTGTTTGAAATAAACATGATTCCTTAATGTCTGGTGACATATCAGGGCATGATTATTTGGAATACATCTTCTTACACACAGCTCCATTAAACTGGGAGCAGGACCAAAAGAGGAAACACCAATGTTCAAGGAAAAAGTCACTTCCAGAATTAGCTTCCTGAAACTTTTTATTTACTGTAAGCTATAAAACATGACACATGAGGAAAGAGACGATCTAAGACGATACAGTTTTGAAAATAGCACTTTTGTGGCACTGAGTCGCTGAAAGTGGGTATTTCACTTGTATAATCTTGGACCTACAGTGCTATTTAATTCTTCGGGAATGTTTCGGGAAACTAATTCTAGTTGCAGCGGACTTTTCCCATGCCTAGGGCTGCATTAGAATTAAATAGCAATGTAGGTCTAAGATTAAACAAGTGAAATACCCACTTTCAGCAACTCAGTGCCAACGTAATTTCTCATAGTCAAACATCAAACCATTTGAGTGTGCTGCCAAATTAAACCTACACATAAGAATCATAAAAATACTCACTTCATCATGAAACTCCTGCTTGTCTCCTCCAAAAATCAGACACTACGTGTATGCAATGTTTTCAGACTTGCACTCACTACATCCACCCCTTCAGCTTCCTTGCGACGATTTAAACAGAAATGAAACTACGTCATGTAGGCTATCGACCCATTCACCTGTTGTTGAGATGTGATACAATGTTGGTCAAACTCACCACAGCCAAGGATATGTTTAGGCCTACATTAGCACCAACCACAAATATTATATGTTTTCCTCCTTGTATTCTAGGCTTACTTGCTATTCTGTTTTACTGATGCTTTGAAACGTCTGAAAATAAGTCATCTCCAACTCTCTTCAGTCCAAATAATAGATAGGGTAGGCTTGTGCAAGCTGTGGGTTGGCTTAGGCTACATGTAAATCTGTTAGCCTATGAAAATGAAGTGAAATTTGGTTTTCACTTCATTTTCATTTTAATGTTTACACCTCAGCTGCAAGTGCAAGTGTCCCAGGAAGAGGGGAAGATGATGCATAAACTTGTTGGGCCCCATGATGCCACATTGCTATCAAAACACCTGTTTGATCAAATTGTGAATGTTGGTGAGAGTAGGCCACAGTCAGATGTGTAGCCTATTATTCTCACTAATGCAGGTCCACACATCCATCCCTTCATTCCTTGGCACACAAACTGTGATCTGTTAGTTAATTTTTTTTATTATTATTTTTTTTTTAGGACGTAGAAGGGACAAATGTTATTAGTTATTTCAATTTTGATGCAGTTTATTTCATTATTTGATTTTTTTACATTTATTTTCATTAATCACCTTTCACAACAGTCTAGCCTAGACTATAGAATGACAGTAAGTAATTCTCAAAGGTCATTTTCAGTATAGAGTGTATGATTAGTGCACTAAGAATGCATAATCATTTTGAAATGTATTATGACAGAATTCAATCTATCTCCACAACTAAATACATGTTGGACATTTGCTATGAGCAGTGAACAGGTAGCCTACCTGTAAATTGCAACAAATTGTAACAAATCATGTTATGGACAGAAGAGGGCAGTGTTTTTTCTATACTGGGCAAAACAATCTTACAGCAGTATGACACAGCAAACTTTTTTTTTCTTTTATGTGATAGTTCACAAGTTTTTTCACACAAAAAAACTATGCACAACTGGGTTATGAGTGGACATGTGCAAGGGTTTAACTTTCAAAACATTGTCAACAAAAAAAACATTCATTTATGTGAAAGAAGGGGGAAAAATCACATTAAATTGCTGCTTAATGAATGAAACATTACTTGAAAGCTGACAGTAATGCATTGTTCACCATGAAAAATATATGCTTATGCTACATGCGTTACTGCATTAAAGCACATTATCTTTCCTCATTACACAAGAGATCCACATAAATGTGAGTGATACATTTGGGCGTTAGTGCAAAAACCGCTGATGTAACACTTAAAGGAATGTATTCTTCCAGGTGCTTAAGTCCGAAAAAGTCAGGTATTTCAGCCTGCATTGAACTTAAGCACCGGAGAGGATACAGCCCAAAGAGAGAGAGAGAGCTACAGGGAAAGGAGAAGGAAAAGGAAACCAGACTGTTTTCAAAAGTGTATGTATCAAAAGTGTTGTATCTATGGTACAGAGGGTGATCAATCTGTGTAAAAAGGATATTGCGTGTGAAACAAAACAGAACTCCTGAAAATAAACTAATGTGTTGAAAGAACACACTTTAGTTTAACTACTAAGAGAAATAGGCCGCAGGCATCCTTTCATGCAGTCGTTTGTCTTATCACCTGAAAGTACAGTAGAACTACTGCAATGACTACTGCCCAAGTTCAGAGAGGGCTTTCATGTACTCCTTGTTGTTGGGGTCAAGCTGTAAGGCTTTTTTGTAGGACTTAATAGCATCTCTATTCTCAAGCCTACCCTTGTGGACTAGACCCATAATGCCATGAGCCTCTGCGTCATGGGCATACCTGCGTATGCGTTCAGATGCTATGTCCTTTAGGGCGAAGGCACTCTGCTTCCCAAAATGTGTATCTGGTCCAAGTGTCAAACACGTAATGTAGTGCTGGACTGCTAGTGTTTTGGAGTTGTTATCGTACTGCTGGAATTCACCACAATAATGGTGTGCATTCTGAAGCATTTCGTTTTTCTCCTCAGCCTCTTTGAAGGTCGTCTTGAACATCTCCTCAGCCTTGGCATTGTCAGTGCCCTCATCTTGGCCATAAAGATAAGCAAGTTCAATCTTGGCTGCAAGAAAGTCTGTCTTCAATGTCGTGGCCAATTCCAGGTGAGAAATGCCCTGGCGGATAAGCTGCTGGACCTCACATGCTTGTTTTTTGGCACCTCCGTAGACAAGGTCCATCACCTTCCTCCTGTAGCTCAAAGCTAGCTGATGGTGTAAAAAGGCAGAGTCTGGAGTACAATCTACTGCCCTCTTCAGCAGTGTAATGGAGCGGTCCACTGAGCCACTCTGGCGAAGATATTTTGCTGCATAGCGGATCACATGTGGATTACTAGGGTCCATTTCGAGAGCTTCCTCAACCATCCTTTCAGCCTCATCGTATTGGTCAAAGTCAAAGAGTCTCAGACCAAGCAACACAATTATCTCAGCATTATCTGGATATTTCGCTTTAGCCAATCTGAGTTCCTTTATAGCCAAAGAGTCTTCAGCATTCGTCATCGTGACATCTTCAGTGCGAAAGACAGCAATTGTATAACCGATGTTCCAATCACTTTCCTCTGGGTCTAGCTCCAAAGCGTTTTTGAAGCACTCCTTTGCTTTTTCGCAGTATTTGCGGCCAATCGTGATGTATGTCCAGCCCTTCTGACCATAGACTTCTGGTTGAAGCTTAGCTGCGGCTCCAGTAGGGGACATCTCTTGCATACCCATAAGCTTCTCCAAGTAGCTCTCGCACTGGGAGTGATCACCACGGTGATAGTGGAGCCAAGCGAAGTTGCCATAGGTGACAATGAGAAACCGCTCACAATCGTCGCCATGGTGTTCCCTTGTGAGCTCTTCTGATTTAAGCAGCTTTGTTAAAGCATCGTCCATGAATCCCTGCAGGTATCTAACATAGGCCAGAAGACAATATGACCGAGCCACTACAGCTTTCCTCTCAAAGTCCAGCTCTATTCGGTCTTTCAACCTTGTCTGAAGATCCGACAGGTCTGCACAGTCTTTGTTCAGACCCCATGTGAAGTGACATTCCAGCTGCTGTAGTTTAGTTTCCAGAGGTGAACTGTGAGAAGAGCAGAAAGGCCTGGTGTTATGCCAGTGATCTGACACTCATTTTGTTGTAAAATCGTTTTATTCCATTTTGACATAATTATAAAAGAATTTCTGTCAAAAATGAGAATATGCTATCACCATAAAAATATAAACAAAGAAATTACACTTGCTGAGAAAAAAAACTAAACTTTCTCTAAAATAGTGTTAAAAATATTTGGCATGATTTTACATAAATATGATCTGTTTAATGTTATGAAAGTAATGAAACACCATTACTTACAGTAATATGGCAAGTACTTTTATTACTTTATGATGGCAATGACATTATTTTATCATTCAAATAGATACTTTCTCCTTATTTGTCCTTTCTACTGCTTAAGTATTATAGTCAGTTGGTATAACAAATTCATGTCAACTGGTGTAACCAGTTTTCTCATAAAAATATACTCTTGAACAAAAAATGTCAACTGACAACAACTATCATCAGGCTACAAATATTTCTTTCCAAGTTCTCATGGCAACTGAAATATTTCAATAGACTTTATGTTTGAAGCCATATAACATAAGTTCTCAATTGGTTCTCTGTGACCTGGAGATGGCAAATAGGCTAAAAGAAATATATATTAATATCAGCTATTAGTAGAGCATGAGCATAAGCATAGTCACAAGCTAGAGCATGTTCAATAACCATGTTATGAGTAATGGTAAATGGCATCAAAGCCCTGTCTCGGTAAAACATGACAAACTCATGTCACATAGGCTACAAAAGATTGACAAGGTGATCACCCGTTTTCTGCTCATTGCCAAAGCAAATTCTTAAGAGCATAGTTTAGCCTACAGCCGAAACTAACATAATGATAAAGAACGAAAAAGGTTGACTGTGCCATAATAATAAAAAAACAAAACCTCGAATAGATACTTACTTCATCTTCAAAATTCTGTTGGTTCAGGACCTTTTCAAAAAACTTTAAAGTGAGACCTTTTTCTTATATAACTGTAAGAGTTGTGTTAGTAGGTGAAATTGCACCCTGTTTTATCTCACTGCATGGCCAGCGTGTTTGTTGGGCTCCTAGTCGGTAGTGCTGTGAGTGCCAGCACAATCCTGGGTGGGTGTGCGCAGGGCTGAACCATGCAGGTTGATACAGGTTATATAGTATCATGTCAGAACAAGAAACCATCATTTGCTTATTTATTGTGCACAACATTTATGTATGATTTATGTAGGCATTGTCCTGAATATTTTATTCTCTTGGTTGTCAGTATTGCTTACAATAAAACTTAACTTCATTTGGGAGAAAATCAAAACAGACTCCGCTGGTACTACAAGGGGTGTTGTACGGTTGTGATTCTTTGTTTTTGCACAGTCAGTACATTACAAAAAGACCTGAAAAGACACACACTTTTTGCTAACTGAATTTCAGTGCTGCAAAGAATTTCAGAATCAGTTCAGCATTTGTGTCACACAGTAACCAAAACACTTCCTCACCTACTGTACTTTTGACACATGTGAAGCATAGGCTACTGACAAAACTTTTTCATCTGCATGCCTGCATCATAATATGCTGTCGTGATGATAACTTTAATGATGTATGATGAATGATGTAATGTATTATATATAAGATACATCTCC
>JAODXP020008567.1:0-2500 GCA_027497455.2 Sardinella longiceps
AGAAGTTGTTGTGAATCCTTTCTCTCTACTAAATTAAGTTAGTTTGGGAGCAGGCTATGTATGTTCTGATTTTTATTGATAGGACGATTGGTCTGTGATGTGACAGGATACATGGCATCATGGTGTACATCGTGGTGCCATAACTATAATTTTGTCTAACGTCAGAGTACGTTTTGCTTAGTTGATGTCATGACTCATTTGGCAATTACAGCATGGAAAGCTAAACAATTTCTGTTTTCTTTTGTGTGTGACATGATCTACTAAAGTTAGAACCGCGATATATACAATACAGAGTTGTGCAGTCATTGTTAGAGGAGAAAAGAGGTCTGTTCACTGTAAACGTGACTGATTGCACTCTCTCTGCCTTGATGAAAAGCTGTTTGGTGGAACAGAATTAACGTTCACAGACCAACAGTAGCTCATGCAAATGACCTGGCAACTCACTCGCTATGCCGGCAGCAACTGTGGTCCTGCTGGCGCTTGGTAATGTTTAGGGAATTTCGTACGTCTGCAAGTTGTTTACAGATTCGTTTGGGAGATTAAGTTATAAAAAAAAGAATTTCACTTGAACAGAGCATGTTTGTCAGTTACAGAAAGTTGCCGTTGAACGAGCAGGTTTGACGTTGCTGTCCATTTAACTTCCCCCGCCACCTCTAGGCCAACCGGACTCCTGGCTCTTAGTAAAGGGCAGTCTAGGAGCCGCATTAGCTGCCAATCCTCTTCTACCACGCCAGAGTTGAACCTGGTGGAGCTGATCGTGTACGCTACCAATAGTATGGGGGTCAGTAGAGAAACATTGGCTTCGAAAGGTGTGGTGCGCCGGGCATAGTGTTGCTCACACATTAGGCGAACGGCAACACGATCACCTCCATGGAATCCTAAGCTTTTGCGCACAGTCCGGTCAAGAACACATGCGGTGCCTTAACCGCGACTCGAATGACATAGAGAGAGAGCAATGAATCCAATCCCCTTGAATGTAGTATATCAATTAATGCGCTTTCTTAAATGATTACTTAAAGTGTAACCACACCCACTTTACTGTGAATGGCTGAAGTTGAATGATAGGGGCTAGAGAGGAGAGTGTTTTTGATCTGTCTGACTGAAATTGAGAATGTACAACAAGAATCACAAATGCTCAGAGATCTCATGAATTATGCATGTGGATTGGACTGGGGCTTCTTTCACTTGCTCTCATCTTCTCTCCATCTCTCTTCCTTGATCACTCTGAATACTCTCTCTCTCTCTCTCTCTCTCTCTCTCTCTCTCTCACACACACACACACACACACACACACACACACACACACACACACACACACACACACACACACACACTCTCTCGCTCTCTCTATCTCTCCTCTCGCGGTACTGACAAGCACAAACACACACACACACACACACACACACACACACACACACACACACACACACACACACACATACACACACACACACACACACACTACATTCTGCCTACATCAGTTACTGTAATATACCTATCCAATAGGCAAAGTCTTGTTGTGCTTGTCTTGTGTGCACTGGTGAACAGGACTGAGCATCATGGCACTGTGCCACTCTCGTCTCTCTCTCTCTCTCTCTCTCTCTCTCTCTCTCTCTCTCTCTCGCTCTCTCTCTCGCTCTCTCTCTCTCTCTCTCTCTCTCTCTCTGTGTGTGTGTGTGTTTCTGAGAGAGAGAGAGAGAGAGAGAGAGAGAGAGAGAGAGAGAGAGTGTATGTATGTGTGTGTGCTCAGGCAATGGAAGTATGACGGTGTTCATTTTTCTGCTGTCTGATTGATTTTCAGCTCTCTGGAGTACCAGTCCCTTCTAGCAAGTGTGTGTGTGTGTGTGTGTGTGTGTGTGTGTGTGTGTGTGTGTGTGTGTGTGTGTGTGTGTGTGTGTGTGTGTGAATGTGTGTTTGTCTTTGTGCGGAGATGTATTTCTGTATGTGTGTGTGTGTATGTGTGTGTGTGTGTGTGTGTGTGTGTGTGTGTCTGAAGTAGCAATTTCTTTGATAGCATCCCTTTCGTGTATATTTGCTAATGTCATGGTGTGTGTGTGTGTGTGTGTGTGTGTGTGTGTGTGTGTGTACTCTTTAGTGTCTTGCGGAACTGATGAATGCAATGCTTATTGGAAGAGCATGATCTAAACTGAATGCTCATGGTCTGAATGCATCAGGTCATGTTGAGCAGGTTGCTACAAACTGTAGCGTTATTTATTACTTGTTACTGACATTTTACAGGAAAGTAATCCCTTACATTACAGTATCACTGTTTTGGAAATGTAAGGCATTACACTACTGTTGCATTACTTTTAAGTTACTCTTCGGGCCCTCTGACAGCCTATGACCTTCTCTAATTTGGTATGAATGTTGAGAATGACAAGTGGAGACTGTGAAGTTTTATATTAATTTCGGCACAGCAGGCGTTTTACCCTTGATGAAATCTCAGTGATTTTTTGCAAATTTGTATGAAGGAAAAAAAACACCACCTCATTCCAAGTCA
>JAODXP020008567.1:15000-17500 GCA_027497455.2 Sardinella longiceps
GTGTATACAATCAGATAGGTTTACAAAGGAGTTTGGCTTTTGAGGACAAACCTTTCTACCTTTTAAAAAGCCATGAGCTCCAAAGTGGCTTATCATGATTTTAATAGCTAACAGCTAATGGGAACGTACCTAAAAACAATTGTTATTGAGCAATGTAAGGTGTGACTGTGTATCTTTGATAGTCTGTTTCTGTTGCATTTGCATGCTGTTCCTTTTTGCTATTTGGTTTCACCAATTTATGATGTCTGATGAGCTCGACTGGCAGTGAAATGACATGCCTCGCTTCTGGGTTCCTTAATCAGCATGTTGATTGGCTGAAATTGTTTATGGCTCGGTGGAACTGACTGGGTTGTTTTCATTTATCAAGCCGCCTTGCGAATGTTCCCACTAAACAAGGTGCGGGAGGACTAGGGGGACATGGTTGGTGAATTTGAGTAGAAGCGTAGACTCTGAATTTGACTTTCTCTCTCTCTCCATCTCTCACTGTGTGTGTGTGTGTGTGTGTGTGCATGTACGCACATACCTATGTGTGTCAGAATTTGGAGAAGTAGAATTAGCTTTCTTTTGTGTGTGTGTGTGTGTGTGTGTGTGTGTGTGTGTGTGTGTGTGTGTGTGTGTGTGTGTGTGTGTCAGAAGTGTCTGAGTCATAAGCTTTTAGGGGCACAGCCAGCATTGGTGTTTTAAATGCCAGTCACACACCAGTCTCTCTCACGGTTGCCCAGGGATGGTGACAGAGAATGAGGGTAGAAAACACACACACACACACACACACACACACACACACACACACACACACACACACACACACACACACACACACACACACACCAGTGCCAGACCAGTGACCTACACACTAAGTACACATAGACCATATGATGCAATACAGTTGTTTTGCATTACCCATACATTTGCATCTGCACATGTATTGTACATACATATTATACATTCCTCCGACCACGCCAATGATGATGTCACTCATAATTACCCAGAATTCATTGAAGTTCCACCCCAAAGACTTTTGATTAGAATCCAGTAAGTGATGCCTGACAGAAATAATAAGCTAATCAAACAAAACAAAATAAACACTGAAACAAACAAAGAAACAAAAAGAAAACATCCTCCAAAGAGGTTTCTGAAATTGGTTCTTGAGGTCCTGCTTTTATTTAAATCATGAAATCTTTCATAAATGCAGAATTGATTAATTTTATGTGGATCAACCTACACTGATGATTTTAGTGATGGGAAAAGATCCTAAGTGAAAACATGGCTAGAGGATACCGGGCCTAAATCTTCCTAAAGAAATTCTTCTAAAACGAAAGATCAGGCGTTAAATAACTTTTATTTATTTATTTATTTATTTTACTGAAAGGCATTCATTACTGTAGTGAACCTTATCAGCAGTCACTTAAATTGAATAAACAATTGAATAAAAGGAAAGAGTTGGCTGCGCTCATGTCAGTGCTGGAGTATGGTGACCTTTAAAGGACATTTGAGACAGTGGAGCATATATTTTTTATTATTATTTATGGCTTTTGTTGTGTCATCACCCCCCCTGATTTAGATGCCCTTTGTAAATTACCTGCTGAGCTGTGAGTGGAGTCACTACTTCCTGAGCAACATCCAAAGTTCACAGAGGCAATCAGGGTTTAGGAAAATACATCCTTCCGAGATGATATTCCCAAAGTATACAGTAGTAGTGTTAAACATGACTCAGCATTCAACTTTTGCATAGAGAATCAAGAAACACACACACACACACACACACACACACACACACACACACACACACACACACACACACACACACACACACACACACACACAGACACCAAACAAGACTCATGCTGAGATCTGTTCTTGCTGTTGTTTCACTGTTGAATTTAAAGAATCCGATTCTCTTTCTTTTATCCATTTGCTCCCCTTTCGTTCTGCTCATCTCTCTATCATATCCAAGTATCAGGTCTCCAGGGGCCTCCCCCATTCACACACACACACACACACACACACACACACACACACACACACACTCACACACTCTCTCTCTCTCTCACACACACACACACACACACACACACACACACACACACACACACACACACACACACACACACACACACACACACACACACACTCATCACACACACACACACACACACACACACACACACTTTCTGGCACTGCTCTCTCTACTGGAGCAGTGTGGATTATTCATGAATGGGCTCTCTCTGCTGCAGAGGTGGGGAGGCAATGAAACTTTGATGTCCGACATTCAGACATTGCACAGCCTAACACACACACACACACAGACTGTAAAAACGTGTACGTGCACACACACTCAGACACACACACAGCATAGACACACACACACACACACACACACACACACACACACACACACACACACTCAGAGACACACACACACACGTAGTCCTGTGAGAAGCCAGATTAGTTTTTTTTCTCCCAGGAGCAAGGCTAGTCCTTGACAGACACTTTCTCTCTT
>JAODXP020008567.1:27500-30000 GCA_027497455.2 Sardinella longiceps
CTCTGTCTGCGATGGGCAACGGCGGAATAGGGCAAACCAGTGTTTGTTTTTTGTTTAAGGGTATGGTATACAATAGGATGCTATTGCAATAGCTGCTAATTGAATCAATCGTTAATCATTCATTTTAACTTTATATCCTTTCACAACTTCCCCTGACATGAGAAAGCTCAAGAATCACTAAATACACAATCAAAATCACTGGCACCACTCAGAACAAGCTTGTGTGAGAACAACTGTACGTGTCGCAGACTAGTCTCCGATAGTGGCTTGCTTTTGTGTGATCAGGAGTCTATCCTACAGCTTAACAAGAGATCTACAATCTATAGGTGCCAACACTACACAATACCACTTGGGGGAAAACATAATCACCTACAGTACAATCACTTACATCACCAAAATATAATTATTGGTTATCACCTGGTGGAATGGAATACTGTTTTCTGATTGGCTGTCAGGGACACCTGTGACGTCAGGTAAAAAAGTCTCACCAGCGTCCCTTATCAATGCCCTTTAGAATGCAGTCTTGTGGATGTTCTTTCATATGAAAATAGTACCCCAACCGAACAGGTTAACTTCTTTCAAAACAGAGCCACATGTTTCTTTTATGTTTTAAACACTTGCTTACCGTCTATACGTTTTAATGGCAACCGGGTGATAAGCGGGATAATGGTATCGAGGTGTCCCTCTATAAGGTAATAATGGACTTGGCGGAGGCAAACAGCTTCTGTTTTTCTGTTCACACTGTTCTTCTTCTCCACCTCGTCCATTATTACCTTATATCAGGACACCTTGGCGGCCATCATCCCTTAGACCTACATATCATTATACATATCATGTATATCATGTTGTTGATACCCTCCCAAGTAAGAGGGCTGGCCCTGACTTTCAACCAGGTTTGTTTGGATCAGTAATGCATTGTCTTTCATCTCTCCCAAATTAGCAGTTTGTAAGCTTTACACTGGACCACACCTCTTATTTTAGCTGACGCCTGTAATAGCACATTTGGTCACCTGGTAAGGTGGTTCTCTTTGCAGAGAAATGAAGTTTATTGTTTGGAGGACATCCCCGTGAGATGAAACATATCTTTTCCGAGGGGGATCAACAAATGAATAATGCACTCAAGCAAAAGTAGCAAAGACAGCTTCACCGTTCACAAAAGCACATTGTATACATGCATGATAGAGCCCTATTGTCTTATTTTGCCCACAATGCAAAGTACCTGTAGGCAAAAGAATGAGAAAATTTGATTTCAGTGAATAACAATTTGACAGCTAACACTAAACGAATGCGGTACAGAAACTCACTGCCAGTTTAATTTGACTGTTGTTGCTAATGTATTCAGCTATTCAGCTAATGATAGCTCTTCTCTATTCATTCTTTGTTTTATGGCCCTTTTTTTTCTAGAGAAAGCTCTTTGACCTCGAACAACAAGGCTATTGAGTGATTCACACCAAATTTCTCCTCCAAGACCACCATTGTTTATTTTATCCAAGGCTATCTAGTCTTGCTAACTCAAAGTTAATGTTTATACAACTGGCCCCTGGTAGAACGTCTGCCAATGCTATATTCCTTGTCTACTGGTCTCTTCAGTGTATTGTGTGGTCCTGTCTTTGGGTCTTTGGGATGTTGGTGTTTGTCCTGCTTGAGGGTAGGCCTGGGGCGGTAAAGCACATGATCTGCTGTTCTGACAGGGGTTATTTCGGCCACGACACTCGGGGGGAGAAACAAGGGCTCCTGTGACACCACCCAGGACCAATATAGAGGCTGATGCATGGATGTGCCTATCACTAACCCACTTTACCTACAATCCTCCTCCCCTCCCCTTCTCCCTTCACTCCTCCCTCACTCACTCTCTCCCGGAGGGGCTTAGGGGATAGGCTGAGTCAGAGAGATTCAAAGAGTTGTAAAGAACTGTACAGAGAGAGAGAGAGAGAGAGAGAGAGAGAGAGAGAGAGAGAGAGAGAGAGAGAGAGAGAGAGAGAGAGAGAGAGAGGAAGAGAGAGGGAGTGGGAGAGACAGAGAGAGAGATTGTGTTTTGTTCTTGTTAACTTTTGTGTACGTATTATTTGTGCTGTTGAATTGAATTCAGAGAGAATGAGAAGTGAGAGAGAGAAAGAAATGGGAAGGTGAGAGAGTTAGTTATAGATAGACAGAGAGAGCAGATACAAGGAGAGATAGAGAGATGGCAAGAGAGACAAAAGGGGTACATCGGAGAGAGAGAGAGAGAGAGAGAGAGAGAGAGAGAGAGAGAGAGAGAGAGAGAGAGAGAGAGAGAGAGAGAGACAGAGAGAGAGAGAGAGAGAGAGAGAGAGAGAGAGAGAGAGAAATAACAGGCTAACAAATTACATTGAAAATAATAACATCCTTAATGCATCCCAGATAGGTTTCTGTAAGAACAATAGAACTACAGATCATATATATACATTACACACACTCATAGAAGAACATGTATAAAAAGTTAAAAGAGGGAAAATATATGGATGCTTTATAGACTTCAGCA
>JAODXP020008567.1:37500-62500 GCA_027497455.2 Sardinella longiceps
CCAGACAACAGATAACGTCTGGGTTACAGCTGGACCGTCCGCTCTCTCACTACGAGCTGCAGTACAGTACGCTATCTAACACATGGGACATGAGATGGGATCCCAATGGATCCCATGTCTTTCCATACAGTATGTGTCTCATGTGTGTACAGTAAGAGCACAGTCCACTGCACAAGGGACACAAGGGACTCCCACCAGATGGATGCCAGATTTTCCATAAAGTGTCCCAGTAGTGATCAGCTGTGCAAAAAAAATAAAATAAAAATAATAATAATAATAATAAAAATAATAATAATAAAATAAAATGTGTATCTCAAAGGCTTCAAATTTCCATGTACATAATCTATGCTAGGTGCTGGTCACAGGAAAGTTAGTGCACACTATTTAACTTAACTTTGAGTCATTCAAAGCGAGCAATGATTTTTAGCCATCAGGGTCATCAGGGTTGGATCAGGTTCGCTCATAATCATAGCTGATTCGCTCATAAAATATCCATCATCCATCTCCAGCAAGGAATCATTTCTCAATAGCAGAGATCCCAGATCCTTGTACAAAGAGAAGCATAGACTGAGGGGCTGGTTATAACCAGACTGTATACAGTGATGTGCTGTTGCAAGATAGTTTATGACTTAAAGGTATAATCCGGCTTGAATCAACACCTAGCCCTGCTGTTTTATACTGCTAAGCGCTACTGAAAGCCACGTCAACCCTAAAATTTTGTGCATAGTAGACCGTGTTTGCGAAACAGCAGCTAACACTAACTGAATGAGGCATGTCAAAAACGAAACCTAATCGATTTGCTTTTGTTTTGAAATGCCCCATTCTGTTAATGTTAGCTGCCGTTTCGCTATCTCAGTCTGCCTTGCATGAAATCAAGTGGCTATCAATAGCGCTTGGCACTATAAAACAGTAGGACTATGTGTTGATTCACGCTGGATTTTTCCTTTAATAGTCTTTTTTAAAAAAGTGCGCTCAACTCCAGTTGATTTTTTTTAGGTCTCTGGGTGCGAGCGAAGGGGTTCTTAATTATTTCATGTAAAAAGCCGCACTCTCAAGTATATTTTCTTAATTTATTTTAAGGGGTTTAACATGACAGACAAGACAGACGTTTCGGCCTAAGCCTTCTTCAGCGTCTTACCTAAGAAATAATTTTTCCTTTAATATACAGTACATATTTTTTTATCAAGATTAGGCTAAGTAATAACCAAGTAACTGATCATAACACATTTCAGATGCCGTATGCCTCAGTAGAGTTTTGTGTGCCACTGTAGAGTTTTATGTCTAGAAACACCCCTGCTGTTATGGAATGTCTCTGAGGGGTTAGGGCCAAGGGTGGGTGAAATAGGGGTTGGGGTGAAGGGTTGGGATTCAGTCACCTCTTCTGGCAGAGAGTGTTTGGGGTTGGGTAGAATCACAGACTCCTCCTGTCAGTGGAGCAGAGGGGCTCTTGCACATCTCCCACATCTCCCGTCTCTGCCAGTGATGGCGTTATCCATAATGAATGGCAGTGAGTAGTCAGTGCTGTCTGGCCTTGTCTCAGAGAGCAGCTTCTGACGTGCGGGATGTGTGTTCCTGCTGTCTGTGTCTGACGGGTGAAGTCACCCTCGAAATGCAGCTTGGCCTCTCATTCCCCTCGTTCGCCGAGCAAGAAGCTTCACTCGCTACTCGATGAGCACTCGTCTGTCTCTCTTTCTGTCTGTTCTACTCAGTTGCTCACATGCAGCATTTATTCTTTCCCTTCCACCTCTCTCTCTATCTCTCCCCTCTCTCTCTCTCTTTCTCCCTCTCTCGCACTCTCTCTCCGTCACTCACTCTCACTCGTTTACATAGTATTCACCTTCAACCACCTTTAACATTCCTTCCGTATTCAGTGGATGTTTCTTTCAGCTTACAACTCTTACACTCTTCCTTTTTTCCTTCATATTCATTTTTATTTTCCTTCTTTTTTCATTCCTTCCTTCATCCATTCATTCTCTATGCCCCTTGATTCCCCATCACTCTCTCCCACCCTCTCTTTTCTTACCTCTCTCTTTTTTCCCTCCATCTCCTCACTCATCCCATTTCCTCCCTCCTTTATCCCTCTTTCACACACTTTCTCTTTCTCTCCCTCCCTCTCTCTCTCATCCCATTTCCTCTCTCTCTCTCACTCTTTCACTCTAAGTTCCTCTCTCTTCTTCCCTTCCTCCTCTCTCTCTCTCTCTCTCTCTCTCTCTCTCTCTCTCTCTCTCTCTGGGTGTTAAGAAGTCTCATGGGTTGGGCTTAGTGCTTCATTAAGTCTTTGAAGTGCTTGACTGCCTCCATAGAGAAAGACAATCTTTGTTCCTGAGTGGCTGTATGGGCTGCGGTAGTGGTAACCAGGGCAGTAGTGGAGCTGTAGCCAGGTCTGGAGATGCACTCTCTCAGGTTCTACACCACGGCTCCTTGGAGAACTACTGTATGCGCTACTGTTTAGCATATAGAGCCTGGTGTCTAATAGTAGCACAGCATGTGTTATCGACTGTAATAAAAGAAATAGCTTAAATGTAAGGAGGGAATGGCTGTTTGGTGGATAGAGTACACACATTAGTAGTTTAAAAGTGTTTCTCTATGTCTCCCATGAAGCCAACAAATATGAGAGACGAGGGCTGGAGACAGAACTGATGAAGCACTGCTCCAGGGCTTTGGAAGTGTCTGTCTGCGTCTCTCTCTCTCTCTCTCTCTCTCTCTCTCTCTCTCTCTCTCTCTCTCTCTCTCTCTCTCTCTCTCTCTGTGTGTGTGTGTGTGTGTGTGTGTGTGTGTGTGTGCTCGCGCGTGTGTTATGAAAGCCATTATGTCTCTCATTAAGTTTACATTTTGGAAATTGTGTTAATTATTATACTCTATACTTAACCTGAGAGCACAATTGCACCACAGAGATCAATACTAATCAATATTGACTTGTGCTCATCTGTTCAGCGGAAATGAAACTGCTGGTGTGCATGCAAAATATCTATTGAATAAAGCAAATTTCTCTATAGCAATCATGCATCTATTTATATCCATGCAAAACACCTGGTAAACACAGAACACTGAAAATAGCTACTGTACCTGTAATTATATCAGTGGTTGTGAGGCGTTTTCTGTCTCCCTGCTGTATAACAGAGGATTAAGCCTCACTACTGTGGCTTAATAATGTTAAAAACATTGTTTTTGTTCACTAAATACATTTTGAAGTTGGACCATTAATGACTTTTGTGGGGCTATTTTGTTTTGAGTGTATAATCTTTACGTTTATAAAGAAGGAAATTACTACATGGTATAAAGAAGGTTTATTTTCTCCTATTTGTTACACCCCACTTACCATGTCTCTATTCCCCACTAGCGGGGCTCACCTCACTTTGAGAACCAATATCTTAAGTATTACTGTAAATATTTAACATGTATTATAAATGTATTATATGCCTAAAATTCATTGAATGCTTAAAGAATCTCCTTGTGCTCTTTAGACTTTGCTGTTTTGGTAACTTATTTGATCACATAATAATACACAGTGTACACAAGTAATACACAAGTGTATCAACATGGCAGAAGGAATATTTTACCATTTGTGCTCATGACATTACAAGCTGACGCACTGTTTTAACAGTATCATATGATACATATTGCCAAGCTTTCAAAACAGCCAGTGACATGTGATATATATACCTATAGTGCATTGACAGTGAGATCGATAGCAGCACAGCTCATTATGTGTCACTGCCTATTGACAGTAATGAGACTACTGAAATAACATTTTTAAACTTTTTTGCCGCATGTGTCATAATAGTCATTTGAAAGATGGCTTCCTTTTTCAAAATCAGCTGTCAGTCCTGTTGTCCATCTTTTCATCTCTCTCACTCTCTATCTCTATCTCTCCCTTTCCACTGATGACAGCTGAGCTCATCACTTATGTTGGTGTGTGTGTGTGTCTGTGTGTGTTTCAGGAAACTGATGTCTTGGACATTTCCTACATCAAGGACACCCGGACGGGGAAATATGCCAAGCTACCCAAGGTAAACACAGATTACACAGATCATTCCAGCAGGCTGGTGCGCTGGTGGGCTGGCGGTGGTTTTGGTTTTACCGTAAGTGAGTGCAGGTCATGTGAAACCACCCAGGCTCTGTTCAGGAGACTATCGTCCCGTTTACCGTCTGAGATGTTCATTTGATGCTTGATTAAAGAAATAGATTAAATGTAATGAAATTTAAAATGGATAACCCACTTCATAACCCTAGTTTTTTTCCTTAAAGCTGTTTGTCCACTTCCTTGTTAAGTGATGGTTGAGCTGAGCATTTGCACAACATCTGTAGGCCTCTAAAATTAATTGCATGTGGATATTGATGTGAAAAGCTTAGATTAAAGCTTAGATTAGAGCATTCATTTAGGTGTCAAAAGAGAAAGTAATTTTCTATACCTTTGTCACAGTCAAACAGTGGTGTAAATTGCAATTATACAAGCAATGTTACAAGCAATAGAAATATATTAGATTTCCAAACTAAAATATATAGAATAAGCAAGCAAATAAAACTGGGGCATCACACTATGGATTCAGAGGACTGTAGATAGCCTAAATATTAAATGAATGCATGAATGATATGATTTACATGACCAGAACTGCAGTGGATAAATATAGAATGAAACAGAAAAAAAGCTGCATTTGTGGTGACGTGATGGCCAGACAAGTCTGTTTGAAGTGTGATAGTGTGTGTGTGTGTGTGTGTGTGTGTGTGTGTGTGTGTGTGTGTGTGTGTGTGTGTGTGTGTGTGTGTGTGTGTTTGTCTGTGTGTGTTTGTCTGTGTGTCTCTCTCTCTGTGTGTGTGTGTGTGTGTGTGTGTGTGTGTGTGTACTTCCGTCATCTCCTGGACAGACAGAGCCTCTGTTGTTCTTTGAGAGGGTGATAGGAGAGCGGTTCTCACAGTAAACACAAACTCACAAATGCTGACAACATGACAGATCAGAGAAGACACAGAGCTTGTGTGTGTGTGTGTGTGTGTGTGTGTGTGTGTGTGTGTGTGTGTGTGTGTGTGTGTGTGTGTGTGTGTGTAGAGAGAGGGGCTTGTAGTAATGGAATATAGAGTGCATTTTAGCTATGTGAAGTAGGCTATATAAGCTATATGTGTACTGCTGCAAAATATATGATCCTGTGCTTGGTATAGCAGTGGCATAAGAGCAACGCTCCCACTGTAATATCATGTATCTAACCCCCCCTTATGTGTCAGACAGGGAAAGAATCTGAGCTTTTTAAAGAGCAGCCCAAGGAATCTCAATGGGAGAAAGCTCTAGTAGTGCACACTTCGGAGTTCTGAGTCTATACTAACTGAGGCACACATAGACATGCATTATGCAAGGACCAGATAGAGATATGCAAATACCGATGGGGGGGGGGGAATTCAAGAGATGTAATGGACTAGCCAGACAGCAAAGGAACAGTGAAGGACAGCAAATATGTAGCCACACAAAGAGTAGGTGTGCAGTGCTGACATTGAGATAAAAGTAGCATCATATAGGTTTGGACAGCAAAGACACACACACACACACACACACACACACACACACACACACACACACACACACCAGCCAATTATACACTAACGGTGTGGATCTGTGAATGCACTCTCAGTGAAGGGAAGACGAAAAACAAATCAATGATGTAAAAAAAAATCCATACAGTGTCAGGCCTCCTTAAAGAAACACGATTCAGTTCCTTTACCTGAAAAATAAGAGCCTTATACTCATTTTGATGACATGTGGACGGGTAATTGGGAGGACCGTGTCTCAGCCGATATCGATGCACTGCATCTGGACTGCCAATTGCCAATGTAGCTGTCACTTTGTCTGAGGAATATGATCCTTTTTCTTCAATCTCTTAATGGATTGGATGTCCCATTTGGTGCTAAATGGGCGCCATGTACATTGAAAATGGATGAAACAGATTGTTAGTGTGGCGGTGTTATTGATACTCCAGTCCGTTTTCACAGAGTCACAGACTCACCAGATCCCTCTCCATAATATGGTAGGCAAACTCATAGGATAGATCAATTCAAATATTAC
This sequence comes from Sardinella longiceps, assembly GCA_027497455.2. NCBI lineage: Eukaryota > Metazoa > Chordata > Actinopteri > Clupeiformes > Clupeidae > Sardinella > Sardinella longiceps. The sequence goes on from JAODXP020008567.1 coordinate 43,550, forward strand.
ACTGTTGCCATGCACATAGTCTCGGCTTTTGATGTCAATTATAGGCAATAGTGTCTTCACAGTGTGATATGCTTTGCTAATTAGATTTAATATGATCACATCAGTTGTCCTACAACATCTGCTGACATTGATAAGCCTGTTTCTGTTTTGAAGGCATTCAGCAATAAAATAATAATCCAAGTACAGTAGATAGTGTTTGTGGATTACTCATACCAATCTTAACAGTTAAACCTATTGTTAATGCATTCATACTCTAGGTAAGTTTCTGTAGTGTTAATACATGTATAATGTACTGTATGTAGATTTCAGTTTTTAGTGTAAGAGGATGAGGACTGCAAAATTAAAAAGCTGGCTGAAGCACCTCCTGTAGTCGTGTGTGGTTGTAGAATTGAGTCGATAATATACATTACAGTAAGTAAGTATAGCTTGCTAAAACGTCTCCTGGTCTTCTGTGACTGTAGACCTAGACATACTACTGGTACATGAAGTAAATGTAGCTTCCTGAAGCATCTTTATAGTATTGAAATGTCTGTATAGTGCTGAGCAGATTAGCTTGCTGTTTACCATTTGACTGGTTACAATTTGACCAGATATTAATGTTGATATGGCCTCCATATTGTGTAGCATTCTGTCCAGTCTGTCTAGGAGAGGTTTTCAGCGGGATGTGTAGTGCAATCCCTTCCAACTGGGTTGCAGACAGAGTGCTGGTTGAAAATGCCTGCAGGTTTATTCAGTAGAGAGACACTTCTGAAGCAATGTACTGTGCATTGTACTGTATGTAACCCTGTTCTCTGGATAATGTTCTGCCTATACTGTATGTTCATAATGTGTGATATCAAGGTCTATGTATCAAGTCCAGTGTTAATGCAATATGTTGTAATAAAGAACTCTGACATGCCCTTTCACTCATTCACTCACTCTCTCTCTCTCTCTCTCTCTCTCTCTCTCTCTCTCTCTCTCAGACAGACACACACATACACACACACACACACACACACACACACACACACACACACACACACACACACACACACACACACACACACACAAACTCACAAACATCGGCAACAGATCAGTGGTATAGGGCAAATATTTACAGATGATACCACCCATCTTGTTTATGCCACAGTTAGTTTTCCGTGGCATGGTTGGCCCTGCATTCCTGCATTGTTTACACACACACACACACACACACACACACACACACACACACACACACACACACACACACAGTCATTGCTGAATATAGAGTGCAGATGTGCATTGATTCATCTCACTGTAGCGAGGCATATAGAGAAAAAAAGAAAGAAGAGACAGACCAAGAAAGTGAGAGAGACAGAGTGAGAGAAAAAGAGAGTGGAAGTAAGAGAGTGACTGAGGAGAGAGAGTGTCTTCTGTGAACGTGTCTCATGTCATCAGATCTCACACTGGCTGCCCACTGAAGCCGTTCCCTGAGAGCACTGGCCTGTGTCCAGACACTGTGAGTACACTGGCGAGGAGGACATTCTCTCACTTAGCCCTTTGGTCCTTAAAAGTGGAAACAAAAGCAGTGTTTCTGTGCCCGTTGGCTTTAGGCTGACAAACAGACATTGTGTTTTAATGACACTGTGAACTCTCAGGTTTATTACCCCTTAGTGACTAAAAGCTGGCTGTGAGAAATCCTTGACCCAGGACAGTGAGCTCAAATTCAGTGGCCATCTCCCTGGTTTAGAGTGGATGTGGACAGTGTCTATGAAACCCATCTTTTTGACATTGGCCAAATCCCAATGTCCAACCTAAGCCCTAAGAACCACTAAGAACTAGAGCTGGGTAGTTTGACCAAAATTCAACATCACAGTTTTATTTTTTTTTTTCAGATTTAGTCCAGTTTCACGGTATTTAATGGTCTTTCTTTTCTTCTTTTTTGTCAGTACAAAGGGAATTATATTCTAATGTAGAAAGGAGCCTCATAGGAATCTCCAGACTTCTGTCAGGTCTCAGAGGATGGGACTAAATGACGTATGGAATGTTGACATCAACTATTCTAAAGCGTACTCCCACTAATGTCCATAGACATTATAAATATAACCTACTAGTCGTATGTTTCGGTTGCCTGCCTATACATTTAATGCTTAATAGGTTACAAGTTACGCAGCAGCAGATCTTTCTGTCTATTTCCACAACCATACCACATTTCCATGTGTAATCAGCAAGGTAGACGAAAGTTAAAAAGTAGAGGCGCTCTATTTGTTTACCGTTGCTAAGGTAACCACAGGCTCAGTCCACATCTCTGAGGAACTAGTTAGACTGACTGTAGATAATGAAAGTAAAGATGTAATTTCTCTCTATAAATAGAAACATTTATTCATGAGGAAGCTTTGTGTATTGTTTGATAAACCGTTGCTGTCACTCCTCATTCTCTCACTCTTTCAAGTGTTTTAGGCGGCGCAACAATGAAAAGCGTCGCCTGTGAAACAAATTACCGCACCTGCATACCGGAAATGTTTAGGGGGATTTAAACCGGTGTTGTCGGTTTATGAAAAAATTCATATCATGACAGAAATAAAAACCGATTGCCGGTACGAACCGGTGTACCGCCCAGCACTACTAAGAACTTAATTGGCATGAATCCATGATTGGCTGATTTGCTGATTTATGTCTTTGAAGGTGTAGGGCTGAGTGTGTACATACTGTATGTATGGTGAATGTGTGTGTGTGTGTGTGCTTGTGTCTGTGTGTGCATGTAAGGAGTCTGGATATTTATTTACCATGGAGTTCCTTGACCAAGGAACAGCAACCAGTACAGAGGTGTGTGTGTGTGTGTGTGTGTGTGTGTGTGTGTGTGTGTGTGTGTGTGTGTGTGTGTGTGTGTGTGTGTGCGTGCGTGCGTGTGTGTTCACAGATTGCTAGAGAATCAGTTCAGGTTCAGTGACATCACAAGTGCATGTGCTTCAGGGTGTGTGTGTGTGTGTGTGTGTGTGTGTGTGTGTGTGTGTGTGTGTATGTGTGTGTATGTGTGCCAGCTCTGAGCACTGATGCACAAACTGATCAGAGTTGCAGGTCTCAGCTCAGTGATTTGGGCTCACTGATCCCATATATATGGAGTGTGTGCATAGCTTTGTGTGTGTGTGTGTGTGTGTGTGTGTGTGTGTGTGTGTGTGTTCACTTGACTCGTTGGTAGATTGGTGGTATATTGATGTTTTTGGTCATGTGTGTGAAGGTATGAGTATAGCTAATGGAAGATTCACATTCATGTGTGAAAAAGAGTGTGTTTTGGGCATGATCTCAAACACTAGCCTGTGTGTGTGTGTGTGTGTGTGTGTGTGTGTGTGTGTGTGTGTGTGAGAGAGAGAGAGAGAGAGAGAGAGAGAGAGAGAGAGAGAGAGAGAGAGAGTTTCTGAGGTCTTTTGAGGTCTCTGGGTTTCAAATCTTTCCCCAAATGGTTTAATGAAAATAATCATTAACTGCCTGGGGCAGGACACAAGCACGAACAGACAAAGTGCCAAAATACACACACACACACACACACACACACACACACACACACACACACACACACACACACACACACGCATGACACTTACACACAAATACACCTCAAGTCACACCAGTAACACTAGTCTTACATTAGTATGTAACGTCAATCTGAACAGGCCGAAGTAATGGACTATAAAGATTGAAATTAAAATTGAAATGAAACTCCAAGTGCTACTGTATACTCTGGATGCTTGTGAATCCTGAACATGGCTCTAGTGGCTCTAGTGTTCCAGGAACTGCTCCAGCCTACGGGGACAGCTTAAAATCCCACATCAGTGCCGGTGCATAACGGCGTGATACTGATCAGTCATTAAGTGATCCCAGATAGCAGCCGTTAAATATGGCCATGATATGGATCAGTCATTAACCGCAGGCGGGATATTCTTTTTTTTTTTTTACTCTATCAGGAGTTGGTAGGGACCAGAAGGAGTTTTTGATGGTCCTCTGGTGTGTCTTCAATCTAAAAGCTGTTATCCATACCCATTTCTTATCACCTGACGACTCATCTCTTCCAGGAACACCTCCAAGAACACCTGAATAATACGCTCTCACTGTGCAATTCTTTGCCTCTTTGCCGAGCTCTTGTGCTTGCGGTACATAGAATTCATGCCTTGCTTTTGACTCCATGGACTCTGCTGCTGTGCAGTCCAGCATTGCACAAGACTGTTATAATGGCTACTTGGACATAACACATTGTGTGTTAGCATACCATGTTTGTGTTTTAGGCTTAGTATCATTTATTGCATTGTGTGTTGACATGAACCGTACGTACTGAAATACGTGGTATTTTATATCGGCCAATGTTTATATGTCTTTGTTGTACGCTTCTGGTCTGTTTTAGCTCAGTGTAACTCCATAATGGAAATTTGTGATGGACTGCTGACTGTAACTTTGCGTGTCAGTGACAAACACTAGAGACAGCCTCTGCTATAAAAGCTGTTATGTTATCTTATACGGGTTTCTAAGTCATTTTGATGGTAAAGTGACTTGTAATAGAGAGTACAGCTCAAATTCACACCAGCCCGCAAGCCATAAAAGGACACATTTACAAACACACACGCCATTCAACAACCTTTCTATGAAACTGTGTTTTTGGAAATTACTGTATAGCATGGCTGATCACTGTCATTTTGCTTGTAAACAACACATCTAGTTTGAATACATGATGGTGGCATAAAATGTTTTAGAAATTAGTAACTAAAGGGAGTTTAGTGAGAAAAGGACCTATAGAGTTTAAGTTGAGAGATCAAATCATGGCAGATTAATCATCACTAATGGTCAGCTCTGTGAGTCAGTGATAGAGTGTGTGTGTGTGTGTGTGTGTGTGTGTGTGTGTGTGTGTGTGTGTGTGTCTTTGATAGATTTGGTTAAGTTAAATAATCAATCGATTCATTTAATTACCCAGCTGAGATATTTAAATACAATCTGGAACAATGCACTAATTTGGACCATTTTGTCTTTAATGTGCCTCCAGTTATGTGTCTGTGTGTTCTCTTTGTGTTGTGTGCATGTGTGTGTGTGTGTCTGCCTGCTTGTGTGCGTGTGTGTTTGTATGACGTATGTACTTTCTGCGGCCAGTTCAGCCTGGTTTCTGTAAAATATCTCACACTAGTCAAGTCTGGTAACATGCACAAGACATTTTTAATAGAATCCCAAAATAGCAACCATCTCAGAGAAGCAGAAAAGAAGAGAGAGAAAGAAAGAGAGGGAGAGAGAGAAAGAGACAGAGACAGAGAGAGAGAGAGGGTGAACAAAGAAACAGTGGAGAGAGAGAATACAATATAAAAGGAGCAGAGAGTAGAGAGAAGAAGAGCTGTGAGTGTGGGGTTGTGTTTGGCGTGAGGCTTTGTGAGTTGAGCGTGTCTGTGGCGAGAGATACGGTTCCTCTCATGTCCTATCAAGGGCCTCGCTGTGTAAGCAGAACCGCAGTGACAGCACAGGACTGGCCTGCAGGGCTTATCCAGGAGAACATCACGTCCGCATTCCACACAGCACAGAAGGAGCCCTGTTCTCCTCATACACCACCTGCTTAGGTACAGAGAACAGGGTTGAGCACACACACACATGCACACACAGCCATGCACACACACACACACACACACACACACACACACACACACACACACACACACACACAACACATGCACACACACGCACACACACACACACACACACACACACATGCAACACACACACACACATGCAACACAAACACGCACACACACACACATGCACACACACACGCACATATGCACACAAGGTAAGAATCAGACAAAGGCTTCGTCTTACGTAGAAAAAGAAAGCTGCCCTGCAAGGACTATAAACCCCAATAGAAGTCACCTGTGTGCCCAGTCACAGCCACCCTATACCAGCTACAACAAACTCTGTGGCCATCATCATCTCATAGCTGACACAGATCCATGCCTAATACAGGTGTGGGTGCTGGTAGCACAGTGGCTAAGGACAGGCTAGTATGCTAGTAATGCTTAACATTTTCAGTTTGCACTGTGGGACTCTTAAGTAATGAAATGAACCCTGCATACATTTTTCTATAGAAAAGACATTTTGTGCCTTTGCAGAAAGTCAGCCCTGGACCTGGACTCTCTTTAGGGGATAAATAAACTTCTTTTTGGATAAGAGGTAAAAGAAGAAGAAACAAACTTGTTTGACTATATAGTTCAATCATCCTGGCATTTTAGTCAATATCACTGTTCTGTGTAGAGAATAGCAAATCCATCCATGCTTATGTGCCAAGGCACAGTGTAAACAAAAAAGTCCTACTGAAGCTATAAAAGGTGAAATATTTCCTTGAGTGAAAGGAGGCTTTTCTCTTTATATATATATATTCTCTTAATATTAGCCAAGATAGGATCTTCTTTGGCCTGGTAGTCTTTAGCCTAGACAACACCTAGCCTGGGTAGCCAAGGAAATTTGAGGCTTTTTTTTAAGAAAATGTGTGGGTTTTTAAAGCCTTCAATCTGATAGGACAGTAGAGATAGGACAGGAAATGACAGGGAGAGAGATGGGGAAGGACCAGGAAATTACCTTATTGTGTTTGTGGTATAGACTCCTTAACCAACCCCACCATGGCGCCATAGCCAGGGATTGCAGCAAGCCAAAGTGTTCCAAGCAAATTTACTTGAACTAGGGATGTCCCGATCCAGCTTTTTGCACTTCCGATCCGATACCGATATTGTAGCTTTTAGTATCGGCCGATACTGATACCAGCCGATCCAAGTATGTATTAAAGGCTTCGGCTACTTATTTAGTTGTCAGTCAGACTCATGTTGAAAAGGGTTTTACTCTTAAAGTAGGCCTATGTTCAGGTTAACACTTACTTTTGATAAAAGTGTAAAGGGATGCACAATGATCTGAATTTGAGGTAAACCAACGGAAAATAACGGAATGGATCTTAATAAAAAAAATTGATTTTTTGCTCGTCGGTGGCCGATCCAATCCAAATATCAGATCAGGACATCCCTAACTTAACTTTTTTGCTCATTTACTTTTACAAACTTTAACTGTTGCTCTGTCTGAGTGCCAGTCCAGTCCTCCAAACATGCTGAGTCAATGACGGTCTGTCTCCTTTTGACGATGTTGATCTGTGGTTAAAGATAGCAACTGGATTTGTTTAGGCATAAAGATAAGCTGGTGAGCATGAGATATGTACAAGCTATAGGGATTCTCCCTAGTTTTTTCTCCTCTGAATTTCCGATTCAATTCTGTAATACAGAAGTTAGCGTACCACATCAAATTAGACTTGAAGTGCCCTTAAATTTTAAATCAAAACAACTAGCTCCTCATTACACCCTGAGAAAACTATCCTTTTACTCGCTCTCCATCCTCTTCATGTCTGGTGAGCTGCAGGATCAGCAGCTTGCCTTAAAATTTGTGTTTCTGTTGCATCTCTGAAATTGTCTCTTACCTTTGGGCTACACTGGATACATTGCACAAATGTTAAGTAAAGTTCTGTGAAAATATATTGAAATTAATGGTCTTTTTGATTTTTTTTTAGAATGTTTGCTGCGCTTTCGGGTCTAGTGTTGCCAGTTCCACTGATTATAGAGCTAATTGTTACGTCAGATACATCTTTGACCCATCCAGTGCTTCCTCCCTGTAAGTCCTAATAGACTTATCTTCAGCTTAGTGTTGATTCAGACATGTGGAGATCAATATCAAGGTCCTTTTGTTAGTTGATTTGCTTGCAGGGTCATTTGGCCTTCTTGTTGTGTGTGCCGTTAAAAGCTGGCAGTGCCAATGTGTGGAGTAAGCAGTGCCCATGCACGTGCCAGTCTTTTGGTTGGCATGGCAGAATGAGTCTCGTCAGGGGATTTAGCTACCTTGGCAGAATTGGAGCTTGTCAAGAGTCAGACCTACTGTATAGCGTACAGTAGCAGGGAGAGAAGGGTCCAGGTGACAGGTTGTGATTTGGACGCCTTACGTCAGCGAATAAGAAAACATGTCACTGCTCATGCGTCCAATCACACAACAGAAGACCATTCCGGAATGGCTCTGCGTCTCATTCCTATGCCAGAATCAGGTTGACGGCACAGTAGCCCCATGTGGTTTGGAACTCTGACGTCAGCCAATGACCTTTAGGCTCAAATCAATGTTCGTACTTTTTCTTCTTTTTCATCTGGCTCATACTCATTTCCCTCCGTCTTTGACAAGGATTCTGGTGACTCCCACTTTTTAATGGTCACCCCTAGGGTGCTCTGCCGTGATCCAACCCAGAGTCGCTGTCATGTCTAATTGCCGCCCACGTCTTACAGTAAGAGGGCCCCTCCTCCTCCTCCTCCTCCTCCTCCTCCGTCTCCATCTCGATAGTGACAGCACTGATGGTGGTGTGTGCAGAAGCGGAGAGGAGAGGAGCTCTAATTGAGAGAGCGGTCCTTCGAGGAAATGGGCGAAGCAGGGCTACCGTAATCAATCACACTGAGACTGATCACTCGCTCAGCCCCACCCATGGGTCTCAGTGCAGTGCAGTGCTGTGCTGTGCTGTGCTGGTCAGGGATGGAGAGATTGAGATTGAGATTGAGAGGCAGGTGGTTTATGAGGTCATACCTGACATTCCATTGGGAGATGCTCAGTTGTTATGTGCAATGAAAACATTTAGGGGCAATGAAACAATTAAGACTATGTGAGGGCATTTGTGTGAGTGTTTGTGTGTATGCATTGTGTGTGAATGTATGAGTGCACATACATGTTTGTGTGTGTCTGTGTGTGCGCATGTGTGTCCATGTGTGAGTCCATTTGTGTGTGTGTGTGTGTGTGTGTGTGTGTGTGTGTGTGTGTGTGTGTGTGTGGTCATCTTGTTTAACTGAAAACTCATTAATGGATTATTTGTGCATCCATGCAGGGATGAGTAATGTGGTTTCACTGCATCAGGGGGATTGTGTGTGTCTCTTTGTCTCTGTCTGTTTGTGTGTGTGTGTGTGTGTGTGTGTGTGTGTGTGTGTGTGTGTGTGTGCGTGTGTGTGTGTTTGTATGTGTGCGCATGTGTATGTTGAAACTATGTTTGCAATTTTCCTGGAGAAAATGACTTCAGTTTCTGAAGGGAATGGGTAGTGTGTGTGTGTGTGTGTGTGTGTGTGTGTGTGTGTGTGTGTGTGTGTGTGTGTGTGTAGGGGGGTTGTTTGGAGAGTTGATGGAGAGTTGATTCGAGGAGCAATTTCAGTCACATAACGAGAATGTGAGCTGATGACAGTGAAACCCTTGAGACAAAGACGGAGGGAGTGCAAAGAAGAGAGGAAGGAGCAAAGAGAGAGAGAAAGAGAGAAAGAAAGAATGGATGCATGACAAAGAGAAAGAGAGAGAAAGAGGGAAGGTAAAGATAGACAGCCACAGAGGAACAACAAAACGGGAACGAGAAAATAGAATAGAGATACCATCACAGAGGAAAAGAAAAAAGAACAAGGGATGAAGTATCCATGAGGGGAGAGGAAGAACACGCTAGATGGTATGAAAGATGAAAGAGAGGAATGATTGAAGGTGAACTATCACAGAGGAGAAAGAGCCCACTGTGATTTCACTATCAGTCAATCCCATAGAACCTAACTCCCTTAGAACCTCGCTAACACACATGATCACACATGCTCATGTGCCCACACACACACACACACACACACACACACACACACACACACACACACACACACAGTAGTTGATCAGCTCTTGGATTGTCTGAGGCACTCACTGATATCTTCTATAAAACTACTCATCACACTATGAATCACCCATCGTGCCCAATACCCCCTCTTCACTCACACACACACACACACACACACACACACACACACACACACACACACACACACACACACACACACACACACACACACACACACACACACACACACACACACACACACACACACACACACACACACTCACACACACATTCACACACACTGTCCCTTCTAGTCAGCCATTTATGAGATACAGTAGAACAACATCATGTTTATTTAATAAGACGTGTCATAATGTAAGACATCATTTTTCTTCCCAAAGGCACGGGCTAATTTAGCACAATAAATCTGGGCTAGCACACAGCGGTAGCAGTAGTTGGCCTAAGGTCTGGCTGGGTGCCCACAGGAAGGTGGTGATTAGTGGTAACGTTGGTACCTTTTCATTTATGCATTCTGTATTTGTTTATATTGTGATAACAGAAGATAAGACTTATTTGTTGCCACACTAAAGACATGTCCTTGTTACAACAGCCAAGAGGATAAGTCCTGCAATGTGAAAAACATAGCAATGCAAAGTTTAAAAAAAAAAATTCTATAAACATTTTAGCAGACCATGGGGCATAATTGACAAATGATCATACATTGGGCATTGCACATACTATGATTGATACAAATGTGTATCCCTTGTGCAGATAGTGATGTGAGATTAATTGAATGAAAAATCTATTGCCATATGTTCACAGAAAGCCATTTTTTCACTCTTTATTTCAAAACATCAGCATCATCTGTCAAATCTGTGTCTTGTGAAATGTTTAAATGCATCTTTCCTTTCCTTTTTTTCAATGTGCTAAAGTGGCTGAAGCATATGTAGCATATGTGTGCAAATTGTGGTACAAAATTATTCTGCCCTGTTTGTTAACATAAACACACAGACAGCTGGCGCATAAAACCTCATTTGTCCTCGTGTGTCAGAGACCAACAGGACGTCAGTTTTTTAGGGTTCCACTGAGGATAAAGTAAGGCTAGTTGACCAGACACTTTTATCCAAAGTAGACTCACTCTCTAGGATGATGGTGGCATGTTCGGCAACCAGAAGGTTGCAGATTTGAGCCCTGCGCTGCCTGACCCTGTCGAAGTGTCCATGAGCAAGATACTTAACCCCAAAACTGCTCAAAGCGGGAGATCATGAGTTCGTCTCACGGTCGGGTCATACCGAAGACCATCATACTTAAGTCATACTGCCCTGTGCGGCTAAGTGGCCTCCAGCTAGCGAAATGGAGACGGGCACCACTTGATGCCTCACACATGGAGCGGAAGGACTTAAAGGAAAAATCCGGAGTGAATCAACACGTAGCCCTGCTGTTTTATAGTGCCAAGCGCTACTGATAGCCACCTCAATCACTCGAATTCATGCAATGCAGACTGAGATAGCGAAACAACAGCTAACAGTAACAGAATGGGGCATTTCAAAACGAAAGCAAATCGATTAGGTTTCGTTTTTGACATGCCTCATTCAGTTAGTGTTAGCTGCCGCTTCGCAAACTCGGTCTACAATGCACGAAATTCGATCATTGAAGTGGCTTTCAGTAGCGCTTAGCAGTATAAAACAGCAGGGCTACGTGTTGATTCACTCCAGATTATACCTTTAACTTAAAGACTGAAGACTCAACACACACTCACAACTTGGGGTTCAGGAATGAAACTCCTCATCAATTGAGGTCAATTGTTAATTGATGATATTAATACTGCTCCACCACACATACAGTACACCAACACTATAACACTTGCACTATAGCTTCAGTCATAGCATAGTTTCGACATAGCAGCGGAGTTGCTTTCTAATGGGTGGGAGTGGAGTTTGCCGCAGTTGAAGCAGGCACATGCATGCTGTGTCACTGGTGTCCTTGGGGGGGTGAAGCTATTTGCAATGCTGGGATCTGTAAATAGAGCAGTGGTGTGGCTGTTTACCCCTGGTTGGAATGGCATATCATGGGTATTGGCACATCTCCCCAGAATAGAGCCGAGAACTGGAGTGCAGGACAGTCGGCCGTGCCTAGACAGGATTGTCAGAAATTTGAATCTGCTTCCTGCTGTGTCTCCAAGCATGTGACCATACCAAGCAGTTAGTTTCACAGCTTGTCTACCATGGCGTGGCTATAGGAGGCCATGCGTCTTGGATGTCCTTTCCTACTGTATGGTTACTATGAGTGCAAATACTGTATGTCTTTGTGTGCCAGTGTGTGTACTGGTGTGTATGTGTGTGTGTGTGTGTGTGTGTGTGTGTGCGTGCATAACCCTATGACGCATGACGAGTACGCTCTAGAATAGACCAGGGCCCAGTTTCTCGATCACGATGGATCACACACTTACACATATTCTTTATAATCAATCCTGTGTGTTTCCCAAACATGGTCATATAATGTTACATCTATAGATCACTCAAAAATATGCAAACGTTTTGACAATGTTCTTACTGTAAACAACAATGGTTTCGGGAAATGGTCAGATAACCTAAGATGTTCTAACAGTAAGAGGAATGTAGTCTTAACTCGGGGTAAGTAATCAACTAGACAAGTAGCTGAGGCTGACACACACACACACACACACACACATACATACACACACACACACTCACACACTCACACACACTCACACACTCACACACACACACACACACACACACACACACACACACACACACACAGAAAGGAAGGGAGGGAGGAAAAGGAGTTTCTTAAGGTAAGCTGCTGAAAGGAGAAAAAGAAAGATGGAGAGAGAAAAGTTGAGGGAGGGAGGAGGGAGTAGAACTGAAAGGAGTGCTAAGCAGAAAAATGAAAAATGACTAATAACCAGTGTTGGGCAAGCTACTCAGTAAATGTAGCAAGCTAAGCTACCAGTTACTCCACATCATATGACGTTTCACTACACCAAAGCTACTGGAAGACAAAATGTAGCAAGCTAAGCTATGAAAAAATGTCAGAAGTAGCTTAACTATTGTGAAGCTACTTTTTAATACACAAAAAAGGCCTATAAATAAGTCCTGATGAAGGCATGCCCTGATGAAGGCCAATATGGCCACAACACGTAGGCCCATGTGTTTTTATACTGAATTGCCATGTTATAGTAGAGACTTTTTTAAATATTTTTTTCTCAAATCTCAGAGTGCCTCTGCTCTTTCATCCTTTTTTGGACTTATTATATACTTCACCCGGTACAGATGAGCACCTGAGTAACATTGTTTGCACAGTCCTGAGCGCTCTAAGCTCTTTTGTGTCTTCTCGGGCCAATAAATAAATTTTGTGATCCAACCAATTGCATTAATGATCAAACTATCAGGTCTCTCAAACAGACATACAATAGTACCTAACTAATTCTATGTAAATGTAGCCTACTTTTATATTGGGTAAAGCATTTTTTTTTAATTAAACTACATCAAATTGAGACATGATAGAAGACACAATTGTGGCACCTGTCAGGCAATAAATGCAGAGTACTGTAAAGAACTGATCCTCCGTGCATGGCCTAGATGAAAGATTTGCTGTTGTAAACTGATGCCCCGAAAATATAGCTTATGGGAAAGCTACCACACTGCATGGCCAGAAAAGTAACTACACTACTGAAAAGCTATCAGATTCAGAAAATAGCTACACTACAGCCAAGCTACTCAGAAATGTAGTTAAACTAGTAGCTTCACTATTTGTAGCTAGCTACTGCCCAACACTGCTAATAACTATTTAATAATAGCTGAGGTAGAGAGAGAGAGAGAGAGAGAGAGAGAGAGAGAGAGAGAGAGAGAGAGAGAGAGAGAGAGAGAGAGAGAGAACAGGAGAGAGCTCATCTAAAACAACACAAGCAGCGGCAGTAACCTGATGTGTAACAAGATGACACACAGAATAAAAAGAGGGATTAAAAAGGGACAATGGATGAAAAGAATGAATGGACAAAAAGAGAATGAAGGAAGAGTCTGCTAAGAGAGTGAAATCAGACCTGGACACCAGTGATGTAAGTGTGGGACACTTAACACAGTCGGATGGTCCAGATAAGGGAACCTGACACTGTCAATTCACATCAAAGTGCAGCAGTGTCTTGTGTCAGCACAAGTGTGTTTTCATCTCAGGAGCTGTCAGTCTCTCGGCAGCCCACGACACTCGTCTAGCCCGACAGTTGCTGCTGCCGCGAGTGTCCATGGGGTTAGAGAGGTTGACATGACACACACAGAGAGACATGCACACCTACACACATACACACACACATTGCCGCTGCTAAAAATAGTATTTCAGGTCAGTTCACTCAGTGAGTGTTTCACTCAGTGTCTCTCTCTCTCTCATACACACACACACACACACACACACACACACACACACACACACACACACACACATACACACACACACACACACACACACACACACACACACACACACACACACACACACACACACACACACACACAGACACACATACACACACACACACACACACACACACAAACATACACAGGAATGCCATCAGCAGTCATGTTTTGTTTGAGCCTCCTATCTTCACATGACCGGCATAATCATGCCACGGATGATCCCATGATCCCATGTCCTCTCATTAAATCCCCTGACCATTAAAGGATGATCATGTCCCAGTGTCATTTTACAATTACTGCTAATTGTTAACGCTGCTAATGTTACAGCTAATATTAGGTGATCTCCTAGTGTTACATGCTAGTAAAGCCTGGGCGCTAGGTGATGATAGCTTTCACTCTTGGGTTGAATCCAGACTGCAATCAGCTTCAGGCTCCCAATACTGAAGACACCTACAGTATGCCAGCACTACAGTAAGACACCTACAGTATTGGAGGGGCTAAAAGATTGTGCTACAGGTTGGCCCTGCCCTGTTATTCAGAAAAAAGGAAAAATAGTATGTACCTTAGAATGAGGCCTACCTAAGAAAGAGGTACTACTGGCATAGATAAAAAATGGCATAAGTCAAAACATAATTTTTGCTAGATATTGCAAAATAATTGAGAGAAATAACTCTGTAGTGTTTCTCAGTGGTACTGTCTGTTTTATCACATTACATGGAGAAAGCTGGATCTTCACTGTTCCTATGAGGGTCTTGTGGGTTTAAAATGTCACTATGTCAAATAGGTTTTTTTTTCATCCCTTTGATTTGACAACCTTGTCACAAAACATTACTAGTCCCTGTCGAGCAGATATCAACATTTTACAGACAATTTAATGTCACACTCACAAGGTATTAAGATGTCATTGTATATGGCTTTCATGATTAATTATGGTGAACTGGTGGTGTTATAGCTTTGGAGACACTGTTATATCTCTGATGGATATAACTATTTATGACATCTGCCATCTTGTGACAGGGTAATACCAGTCTTCCGGATATGTAGCCTAAGCTGGATTCAGTTCTATGATCTGGCTCTAAATCAACTCACTGTTGTACAGACTTCAGTCCTCACCAGTGTCATTTCATCAGGCACTTTTAGGGACAGCTCCAAACCAGCCCCCTGGGGTCCTGGATGGTGGCCAGTGGAGTGCTGTGAACAGCAGGTCGTCTTGTTTCTCATTAGCTTTTGTCCCACTAACACTAGCAATGCTAGCAAGCACAAATGGCTCCAGTGACCATCACTTCCTTAAGGGATCTGGATGCCTTCCAGGCCTGCCTGCCTGCCTGTGCTGAGGAACCAGAGGAAGAACAGAGGAGAGAAGTTAAGAAAAAAAGGAAGAAAAATAAAATCTGTCAGTAGAGAATCCTGGTGGAGCTTCCTTTTAAAAACACTCCCTAAAGGAATTCCAGCACAAGTTCACAGTCATGCAACCCAGACCCTGCATTCTCATACCTAAAAAATGCTGTTTTTCTCAAACGCTGTTTTTGATACAGCCTATGCATAATGCAACATTTTGTCCTGGTTTTGGCATTTTGTACAGTTTATTCCTCAACACAACAAATCACAAAGTGAAATTGACAAAAAGTGGAATATTATTGAAGAAGAAAAAAAAACCCCTGCTCTAATCACTGGGTGTGTGTCTCGTAGTCTGCCATAGACAGGAAGTTCAACGATGCTTCCAGGAAGTGAAGTTCAGAAGGGCGAGAATGGAAGCCCTTCAGTGGTACCTCTGCAGTGTGGGGCTGCTCAGGGCCTCTGTGTGTTCCTGTATGGGGCATGTGTTCTGCGTCAGACATGCGATTACAATAGGTTATTAAACTGCTCACAGCTTAGGGTGGGTGGGAGTCTAGGAGAAACAACATGCTATAATAAAATGTTATGCTCAATACCGGTAATCACAGTACTGGTCTGCTTAAAGCAGAAGTTCACCCAAAGTGATGTTAAGCCTTGTTTTCGGATATCCTACGATGAAATACGATGGTTAAGATTGACATTTTGACAAACGCTTGTGTTCCGAGAATTTTCGCTAGTTGCTTCTTAACAGCAGCCTATGTCCACTGGAACAATCCTTCCTAAAACGCATTAAACGTCTGTCTACAAAGGTATGAAACTCACCGATTGGTCTGTAGTGTTCACCAATCTGGCATAAATATCACCGCAAGACATGACTTCTAGCTAGCCTGACATAGCCCGCCCATAATACGAATGTTCATCCGTATCCATGGTCTGGGAACGGTCCTCTGGGGCGTGTTTACATCGGTAGAGAGTCTACCGGCCAATAACCGAAGCTGATTAGACGAGCTTTCCAATCGTTTCAAACCAGGAGTGAATGCCCTCCCCTCTGCAGTATAATCGCGTCAGGTTAAAGAACCTCCAGACCATGAATACGGATGAACAGCAGTATTATGGTCGGGCTATGTCAGGCTAACTTCTAGCAGCTTCTAGCATTATTTTGGATTTCTTGTGAGTGACGTATTACTTCCCAGCAGTCAGTGGGGTTTGACTACAAACTTCAATAAAACTTACTAGAAGCTGCTAGAAGTCATATTTTGGTGCACTCTGTGAGTTTCATACCTTTGTAGACAGACGTTTAATGCGTTTTGGGAAGGATTGTTCCAGCGGACATACATGTAGGCTGCTGTTACAGCTACAGTGACGCTACAGCAACAAGCGAAAATTCTCCGAACACAAATGTTTGTCAAAATGTTAATCTTAACCATGGTATTCCATCGTAGGATATCCGAAAACAAGGCTTAACATCACTTTGGGCGAAGTTCTGCTTAATGTAAAAAGAAGTAGGCTAAGTAGTTATGATATAGTGCATAGGATCAATCCTGAATAGAGGTGATTTTGATCACACAACATGTCCCAAAAATTGCCTCATATTCTGATCCCTGGTTAAGCTATTTCTTTGCAGGGCTTTTATTGTGTTTAAGTGCGGTACAGTGTGTGTTTGTTTGTGGGATGTGTGTGTGTGTGTGTGTGTGTGTGTTGGAGTTCACTGTCAAGGCATGAATGATTTATTTGTGTAGTACACCGCGCTTGCCTCTCTCCTGCCCTCCACGCTTCTTCTCTTTCACTCTCCCTCGTTATCTGCCCCCCCCTCTCTTTCTCTCTCTCTGTAGTATTCTACATGTGGACTTCCCTCCTGCTCCCCCCTTTCTCTCTGTCTGTATTACTCCAGAGGCTTTCTGTCCTGCTCTCTCTCTCTCTCTCTCTCTCTCTCTCCCTCTCCCCATCTCCTCTCACATTCACGGGGTACTTTGTAATAATTGAAGGGCACATTTTCACTGCCCTAGTTCTCTCCCTCCTCCACTTCCTACTGTTTCCCTCTTGTGGGTCTTTGATCCAGACGAGTCTTTGGAGTTGAGCCTCATTACGGACCCCGCAGAGCCACTGCAGATATCTGCATGCCTGCATGAATCCATGCATCCATCCCACTGTGTTTACCACACAAGCTATAAGCTTTCAGGGAGGAGGCCTCAGTGGAAGACCTGAGGCTCTCTGTTCTGCAAGTCCCATATGGTTCTGTGCATTAACCAAGCTTGTACTTAGAGCAATACTGTACACAGGATGTGGGGAAGCTGGGTTTGTCAACAAGGCCTATAGTGTTATGCATTAGTCATGCTAGTGAAAGACAATATAGCGGCTCAACGGTCAAGCTGAGGTTTACCACAAAGCCCTCTGCATTAACCTTGTTAATGGAGAAAGGAAATGCAGGGTATTCTATGGGGCTTCCCTGAAGTACCACACAACCCTCTGAGGCTAGTTAGGCTAAGTATTTGAAGTGGGTGAAGGAGAAATTACAAACAAACATGAAAGCACTTTCATTTATTCTTCTATGTCTTTTAGCTAAAGATGTCCATTAGCTCAGGGGTAGCACGACTGCTCAGTACATTAGCAATGCTAGCACTGGAGGGCTACAGCTACTTTCCATCAGGCAGCCTCTCAGCAGCCCCTTGTGTTAGCCTTAATTGAGCAGATATGCTACTGTATATAGGCCAGCCTTTGGTGTGATGTAGTTGTTTTATGCTCAGCTCAGCCTCATCAGTGAGTCTGGGGGTCATCATTAGCCTCCATATAAAGCCCTTAGTAAGCTAACTCTGAGTCAGGAGGGCAGAGGGGTTTCCCTTTCCGCAGAGCCTCAGTAGGGGCTCCAGTAGCAGTAGTGAAGCTGAGCTGAGGATTCAGTAGCCACAGACAGATTGCCTACAGCTCCACTAGCTCATGGAGGAGAAATACTGTAGTCTCTTATGCAGGCTTAGACTGTGAGAGTTGGAGAGTTGAAAGCTAAGATGTCCAATGTAACTGCAGTTACTGTAAGTTGACCTCCAGGAAATGTGCAGAATGCAGTTGTTTTTATTTGTGAGTTACACACATTTTTATTAAAATAAATCAAATTAAAGCAACACAAACTTTTCTCATCAAGATGACAAAATGTTTCATACGTCACCCATAGGGATGAATGGGAACGGTGGCAAAACTTTTCAAAGCGTTACAACCACTAAATTCGGCACTGATGTTGCATCCTGCACTTCAAAATACATTTGGTCTTTACAGTCGTATATGAATATGTTTTGAAGAAGTGGACTGAGCTAGTCAGAATTTGCAGCGGTTGGTGATGATGATTACAATCACTATTACAGTGACTGGACTTCATAGCCAAAAGACTGCTAGCCGAGATAAGTTTAACATGTTAGCAGTGTGGAGATTTTGGGGATTGTGAGGTACACAATCACACACACACACACACACACACACACACACACACACACACACACACACACACACACACACACACACACACACACACACACACACACACACACACACGCACACACACCACACACA
>JAODXP020008567.1:75000-77500 GCA_027497455.2 Sardinella longiceps
GCATACCTTCTGTCTGGACATCTCAACTGGCCGCTGGCCAGTTGGCTGGCAGTATTGGCTTTCCAGTTAACTTCCTAGCATGCTCAACTCCCAATCTGATGTCCAGTGCGTTGACACGGGTCCAGAGTGATTAATATTTTACATACTACGGTAATTTGTTTAAAACAATACAGTACAATAAGTTGTCTTGAGCTCTTAGGGACTGTTCGTTATTTATTTTTGGGGTCACCGGAAGACTTGAACGTGAGTCTGGAAAAATTGTTGGACCCTCCCCAGCCTCCTCTCAAAACTGGCATGACCCTCCCTTACTAGAGACTGATCATTTTTGGATGACCCTCCCCCATATGACACAGCCGTTCATTGACTTCTACATTTATCTGTAAACAGGCTCTGATTTATTTTTTGACAAGCGTTGATCCTTCCTTGAAGAATCTGTGGTTTTACCGCCGCCAAACGCCACGGCGCGACTGGTCTAAAGATAACGTTAGTTCTATCCCGAGACTGCAAGGTGTTCAGCGGGTGTTGGAGGAAGTTGGTCCAACCATGTGAAGCGGAGAGGGTGTGGGGGATTTTAGACTTTGAGTTCGCATATTAACTTTTTTGCCTCATTTTTTGACAGAAAGGATTTTTTGTATCATTAATAAATAGGCCAAAGATTTTTTGAATGACCCTCCTCTTAAGATCAAAAAATGTGGTACGACCCTCCCCTATTTTCCTCCGGCGACCCCGAAAATAAATAACGAACAGTCCCTTAGGGGTCTTGAGTGTTTTACTAACTACTAGCTAGTTACTAATATTTTTCCACACATCCACTTATCGTCCAATAGCATCTCATCTGTCCCTACTGTATGACGCTCACTGCCTCTCACAGACACGGCACAAACACAAAAGATACTGTATACTTAAAAGAGCAATCGCAAAGTAATTGAAAAGTATAATTTTAGGAAATTGAGGTGAGTTCTGACAGTCATTTGTTGAACTTGTGTAGTTATGGCACCGATTGTTGTGCGTCTTTGGCCTAGTGATGAGTCATTCTTGCAAAATGTTTCAGACATTTATTTAAACTCACCAAATAAACAGCAGACTCACACAAACACATTTTACCAAATAAACACCTAACCCACACTCTTCGTCAGTGAGCACCCACACACCCTCTTTTCCTTCGGCTCTATCCTGTCCATGTGTGTGTGTGTGTGTGTGTGTGTGTGTGTGTGTGTGTGTGTGCTGCTGCTTGTGGTTCTGTGTAGCTCAGTAGACACAGCCTGGGGTGAGTGAGAGAGGAGAGGAAGGACACCAGGACAGGACAAACACACACACACACACACACACACACACACACACACACACACACACACACACACACACACACAGGGGTGGGAGGATTATTGGTTTGGGAGGCGTATGTCACTTCCGATATATAAAGCCCCCGACCTCTCTTCCTAAAGTTGAAAGGAAATATTTGCCCATAGGTCAGAGGAAGTCAGCAGGGCCAGTGGCCTATAAATGTACAGCCAGCACCCCAGAGCAAACACACACACACACACACACACACACACACACACACACACACACACACAAAAACACACATACACATACACACATACACACACACGCCAAAAAAATCCCTCTCACTGTCCCCTACTCCTGTCTCTCTGCCTCACTGCCTCACGCAGTCTGACAAGCGCACACACACACACACACACACACACACACACCGAGCCACTTTCCCCTGCTGGTTAACCATTAGCGTTATGCTTTAGCCTGGAGCAGACCTGGGGCCCTAGAGGTCGTCTCCATAATGGACATTAATTATTAGCGAAAAGCCACTTATCGGCAGCACATAATGAAGGCTCAGATTGCAGACAGGCTATTTTTAGACGCCCTGTTGTGCTTGGCGACAATTGCCGCCGACAACCACCCTCCCAGGCTCAGATGCAATGCATCCTGGGATTAGTGGAGATGTGGTAGACAGCGGGAGATGAAAATACCGGTCTGTAGCTACTGCTGTACTCAGCATACACACACACACACACACACACACACACACACACACACACACACACAAATCAGCAAGGACAAAGCAGCATGCATGCACACGCTCTCTCTCTCACACACACACACACACACACACACTATAGCACACATACACAGAGGCATAGTATACACACACACACACACCATGCATTTATCATATGATTTATGATATGATGAATGTACAATCTCTCTGACAAATGCTCCTATGGAAAAAGTGTGTGAGGCGCCCGTGCGTTTTTTTTAAGAGCACACGTGCGCAGGTCACGGCGGAGTGTAAACACACCAGTGCTGCACACACACTTATATGGCCCTGCTTCTGTTTGTGCCCGTGTCATTACTTCACCTGTTTATCTTCACTTAATTACTTCATAAACACACCATCTTCCTTCCAGACACTGGGTTTGGTCATGTTTATGGTATGCGTGTGTGTGTGTGTGTGGTGTGTGTGTGTGTGTGTGTGTGTGTG
>JAODXP020008567.1:87500-118069 GCA_027497455.2 Sardinella longiceps
AGAAATGGTTGAAATTAGGATTGGAGTCCCACAAGGCTCCATTCTTGGACCGTTGTTATTCACTATTTATATAAATGACATCTGTGCTCATGTAAACAATGCAAACATACACCTTTATGCTGATGACACTGTTCTTTACTGTTCAGCCCCATCTCCTGCTGAGGCACTG
This sequence comes from Sardinella longiceps, assembly GCA_027497455.2. Lineage (NCBI taxonomy): Eukaryota > Metazoa > Chordata > Actinopteri > Clupeiformes > Clupeidae > Sardinella > Sardinella longiceps. Next base: position 87,670 of record JAODXP020008567.1, read on the forward strand.
GCAAAACTTCAAGAAGCATTCACAAAATTACAACAGAACTTACTGAAGTTACAATTGGTACTAAACTCAAAGAAAACCAAATATATGTTGTTTACACATTCCCATACCCAGTCTCTGCCCCAAATTACCACTCTACAGGGACAGGAAATAGAGAGGGTGTCCAGCTATAAATACTTAGGTTTTTTAGTAGATGAAGATCTCTCTTTTAATACTCATGTTGCTAGCTTGACTCAAAAACTTAAAATTAAACTAGGCTTCTTTTATAGAAACAAGGCTTGTTTTAATCTTAAGGCAAGAAAGGAACTGGTTGCAGCCACATTTGTGTCTGTTATTGATTATGGTGACATTCTTTATATGCATGCGGCTAAGACTGTGTTACGTTCATTAGACTCTGTGTATCACTCTGCACTGCGTTTTATAACTGGTGCAGAGTATTCTACACATCATTGCAATTTGTATAGTTTATCTGGTTGGCTCCCCCTAACAATTCGCAGGCAGCTTCATTGGATCATTTTCATATACAAAGCAGTTATTGGCATGCTGCCTTCATACCTATCTGTATTTGAATTAGCCACAAATAATAGATATAATCTCAGATCTAACAATGTCATTCTTTTTAAAGTACCAACTGTCAGAACTAGTTTTGGTAAAACAACTTTCCACTATAATGCCCCTTCAACCTGGAACGACATTCAAAAACAGTTAAAGCTCAGCATGTTCATTCCGCTTTTAGACTTTAAAACACGGGCTGCTGACATTCTTAATTACCAGTGTGAATGTTTTTAAGTTTTCCATTGGGTCTCTGTCATTTTTGTGAATGTTTCTTGTACTGTGTTTATGTGGTACATGTTGTTTGTTGTTGATCTTTGTCTAATTGTTTTCTTACCTGTTGTATTATGTCTATGTGTTGTATGTCTGTTCATAGATGTTGACTGTGTTTTATATTGTGTGTTTTTTACTTTTCATGTCTCTGCTTAGTGCTTAGGTGACTGCTGCCTTTCTTGGCTAGGGCTCACTTGAAAAAGAGACTGCTGTCTCAATGTGACTACCCTGGTGAAATAAAGGATAAATAAATAAAAAAAAAAAAAACATCATCGCTACAGGAAATGGAATTTTTCACCCATTTCCAATCGATTTGTGCCGGAGTGGCTATGACGATGTAGATTGTTCCGGAAACTAATCTGTGGTAGGAGAGGATGTTGTTAGCCTAATGTGGCCACATCTCGGGTATCCGCCATGGAATGACACTCCAATTTTGGACAAGCCACAAGGAGTTTGTGTGTGTGTGTGTGTGTGTGTGTGTGTGTGTGTTTTGTGTGTGTGTGTGTGTGTGTGTGTGTGTGTGTGTGTGTGTGTGTGTTGTGTCTGTGTCTGTGTGTGTGTGTGTGTGTGTGTGTGTGTGTGTGTGTGTGTATAGGGAGAGAGAGGGGAGAGAGAGAGTTGAGAGCGAGCTGATGGATGGATGGATGCTGGCTGGTCACTTGATGTGTTGCAGTGTGTGCTATTGTGATTCTAATGGAAATATAATTGGTTTCCTTGTCAACATGGTTGGCTCTGTGATTGGCTTTCATCACATACCAACCACTCTCTTCCAAGGCCTTTTGAGTGAGTCATCCATGTGTGTGTGTGTGTGTGTGTGTGTGTGTGTGTGTGTGTGTGTGGTGTGTGTGCTGTAAGAGAGAGACAGTATGTGTGTGTCTGTAGAGAGAGAGTATGTGTGTGTGTGTGTGTGTGTGTGTGTGTGTGTGTGTGTGTGTGTGTGTCTGTAAGAGAGAGACAGAGAGAGAGTATATGTGTGTGTTTGTGTGTGTGCATGGTTGTGTGTGTCTGTGTGTGCATTGTGCCACAGCATTAATGCGCATACAAATGATGAACACACATGCACACACACACACTCTCGCTGTCTCTCTCTCAAAACACATACACATACAAACATGCAATTAACCAGTCAACAGTGATGAGTGTTGGAGTGTTTAAACTGAAGATGCTAATCAGTGAAAAAAATAAATGGTTCTTGTTGTGTGTGTGTGTGTGTGTGTGTGTGTGTGTGTGTGTAGCCGGACAGCTGGCAGGGAACTCCTCAGTGGAGATGTATCGTCAGGTGTTGCTGTCGGGATGTCGGTGTGTGGAGCTCGACTGCTGGAAAGGCCGCACTGCAGACGAGGAGCCAATCATCACGCATGGATTCACTATGACATCAGAGATCTCCTTCAAGGTACCGTGCCCCTCCCTCCCTGCCTTTCATCCTTCCATCATATTTCTCCTCCTTTCTTCTCTTCTTTCTCTCTTTGCCCTCCATTGCTTCTCTTCCATCCTCTTCTGATATCTATTCTTCCATGTCATCTTCTCTTCATGCCTTAAAGGCACACTAGGCAACTTTTCACCACTGTTTCCTTTACCGGTATCCTTTTATCAGAAAATTTGTTTCGCTATTAGACATCATTAGCATGTTCTCGCAGTGGAAGAAAGACTGTTTGTACATCTTTTAGGTAGCTATCGCACTTATTTTACAGTAAAACTGCTTGGTGCCCCTTTAAAGTTGAAATAAAGTGGCCTCTTCATGCTAACAGTTGCAAGCAGTCGCAAAAGATTGAACATGTTAAATTGCAGTTTCTGAGTTTTAGAATGTCAGTTTATAATGCAGCCCGTCTCGTCGCAGATCTTCGGTCTGTAGCCACCTTAAGAGTTACAGTGAGAATGGACATACAGCATCACTATGGTGACAGACTAATAATCTAAAAATGGAAAGAGAGAGAGAGAGAGAGAGAGAGAGAGAGAGAGAGAGAGAGAGAGAGAGAGAGAGATGAAAAGGAGAGAGATCGGGGAATATGTATCAGTAAAAGAGAGAGGAGGTGAGAGAAATGAGGAGAAAGAAGGGATGGATAGCTGGGTCTGTGACAGATGAGAAGAGTGGATGATGGAGGAGTGTGTGGCATGCATGGGTGTGTGTGAGAAATTGTGGAGGCAGGGAGTGAGAGAGCACAGATGGACTGACAGAGAGGAAAGAAGGAGAAGCAGGATGCTGCGCTGTCATAAAAGGAGAGAGAGAGAGAGAGAGAGAGAGAGAGAGAGAGAGAGAGAGAGAAAGAAGATAAATACAAACAAGAGTGTCCATGTTTGTGTCTATGTGTGTGTGTGTGTGTGTGTGTGTGTGTGTGTGTGTGTGAGTGTGAGAGAACGATAAGCCAAAAGTCAACATAATAGCGCAATAGAGCGATAATGGAGTTGAATTTAAAAAGCGAAGAGTTCATTTACGCTCCATCAGTGGGTCAAATGAGTGTAAGATGGACTTTGCTCTCGGCTCCACAAAACTTTGATCGCACTGTTAAGGGCCCTTAAATTGATTCCCTAATAAGATCCCCAGGCCCATTAGCAATGTGTGTGTGTGTGTGTGTGTGTGTGTGTGTGTGTGTGTGTGTGTGTGTGTGTGTAAGGAGGGTGTCAATGGCAAATTGGGAGTCTCTGCACTGGGATGGGAGAAGGGGACGCTAAAAAGGCCATGTGGACTTGGGCTGCTCATTGCCTTTTAAGAGCCGCAGTGATGATTTGGTTTTTATTCTCTTTCACTGTGTGGGGGAAGCAATTACAGCCTTTAATGGCTCAGAGTGGGTCTTTTTAGACCAGTGCTATGGATGGACTTGATTGCTAATGCACATTAAATAACAGGGTTTTTAGAAAGCTACTGTGTCTCTGTGTATCTCTCCGCTCAACGTCTCATTTCATCACCTTTTCTGTTTCTGCAACTATTTTTCTCATCATTTTAACTCCCCCTCTCTCTCTCTCTCTCTCTCTCTCTCTCTCTCTCTCTCTCTCTCTCTTCTCTCTCTCTCTCTCAATTCAATTCAATTCAATAATAATGATTTATTGGCATGATGAACAAGACATTCATATTGCCAAAGCAGTCATACAAAGTATGAGACATGTTGAAAAAGAAGCCTAAGTGTCCACACATAGATACATGAAGTTGACAAAAATTATATACTGTACCTCTCTCTCTCTCTCTCTCTCTCTCTCTCTCTCTCTCTCTCTCTCTCTCTCTCTCTCTCTCTCTCTCTCTCTCTCTCTCTCTCTATTTCAGGAAGTCATAGAGGCCATTGCAGAAAGTGCATTCAAGACTTCACCATTCCCTGTCATTCTGTCCTTTGAGAACCATGTGGACTCGTAAGTACCCCCAGCTAAGAGTAAACCACGCCTCAGACACTAGGCCTACAACAACAGTGAGTTACCCATGAACCCGTGACCTAAGGCAGAGTCAAGTTCTATCGGTATAGTTGAAGTAGGAATAAGAACAAGAGCAGATGGTGCAAATGAAGAGAAACTGAAACCACTGACAACTAATGAGGGCAAAGAAACTCAGTTTCATGGTAGCTTCATGGCACTTTCATGGCGATGGTGGTGTAGGTGGTAGAGATTGCTGTTTGTCAACTGAAAGGTTGCAGGCTAAAGCCCCACTCCACCTGACCCCATCGAGGCAAGATACAATATTAAAGGAAGTTCACCTCTTTATGAAAATTGGTTATTCACCCCCTTTTCTGGAGTCACATGTGTGGGTAAAAGCATTTTGGTCTGGTTTTCCTTGTATGGCATCCCCAATTTTCCAAATTTTTAGCGTCAGCTTAGCATAGGCGCTGGAATGTAATGTTGCCAGATAGCACCTCTTTGGCAACTTTACTTTCCAGCGCCTATGCTAAGCTAAAGGGAAAATCGGGGTTGCCAGACTAGGACAACACATGCACCGAGACCAAAATGCTCTTACCCACATATGTGACTCCAGATAAGGGGATGAATAACCAATTTTCATGAAGAGGTGAACTATTCCTTTAAGCCTCAAATTGCTCCCATAGAGCAGGTTGGTGCCTTGCATGGCATCCCCTGTCATCAGTGTGGGAATGAATGAATATGAGATATACATTGTAAAGCGCTTTGAGTGCTTGTAGGAACAGAAAAGTACGGTATAAATTAAGTCTATTTACCGTTTTCCGTTGCCGTTTACAGTAGTTTACAGTCTGCTGCCGTATTTGCAAACTCAGTGGCACATTCTTAGGGCCTTGGAGCACAGATTCACCCCTAAAGTCACATCCACTACATAACTCCACACACCACTAAACATCTGAAATTGCATAAATCTGAAATTTATGTGATGAAAGGGCCGCTGGCTAATGCAGTCTTGTCCGTAATGAAACTGGCATCCATTTTCATTTCTTGGTGCACATGTAAATCATGTTTTCAATATTTTTAATCACATTTTATTATCAGTTATTTAGTGAAGATGGGAAATGCTGTTTTGGCATAATGAGTGTTTCTCATCCTCCCAGGACTGGTGGTAATTTGACTGAAGTTTGTGGAGCATGTCATTATGCTGGCCCACATTGGTAGCTGTGTCATATTGATTAATGCAGTAGCATACTGTTTTGCAGATAATATGAAACTTAATGAGAAAGAGAAAAAAAATAATCAATTCAAGGGAAAAGTAATCGATTCAGAACAAATGTGAGAGAAAAATGGTTTTGATTTTACAGTTGTTTTGATTGTGTTTGTTTGTCATTGATGTTACATGAGTACATGTACAGTTAGTTTATATAGTTTATACATACATACTGTGTGTGCGTTTATTTATTTGACTCTGTGCATGTTTGTGTGTGTGTGTGTGTGTGTGTGTGTGTGTGTGTGTGTGTGTGTGTGTATTGGTGTTTGTCTTCTTGGACAGCCCAAAGCAGCAAGCAAAAATGGCAGAGTACTGCCGGTCGATATTTGGAGAAGCACTGCTCATAGACCCACTTGAGAAATACCAGGTGAGGTGATGCGCGCACGCACACACGCACACACACACACACACACACACACACACACACACACACACACACACACACACACACACACACAGCTGCTTCCTTCTGTCTCAGTCTGTCTGTCTTAGCTGTGCTGTGGCCACTCTGTGAGTTACTGTAATGTGAAATGCACTCCAGCTTTCTCTCTCTGCTTGGTCAGTTACTCAGACTTTATCTCACCACTGCACACACACACACACACATCCACAAGCAAACACTCTCACAGCATACACACACACACACACACATACACACACACCCACTCATACACCCAAGATGCTTCACACACAAACATCAAACACAAATACACACACACACACACAAATCCTGTCACCCTTTCTTTTTCTGTCTGTCTCTCTCTCTAGTCGTTCCAGTTGCCGTAGCTACCAGTCAATAGCCTGCATTGTGCCTGTGTCCCCTTTCAGTGCATGCTGTGTAACATCCCACTTGCCCTAACCCCCAAACACACACACACACACACACACACACACACACACACACACACACACACACACACACACACACACACACACGCGCACACACACACACACACACACACACACACACACACACACACACACACACAAAACAGTCCTGGCCTCTTTGTTTTTGTCATTCTCATTACCTATTTTCATGTGTGTTTTCCTCTTCTCTCTCTCTCTCTCTCTCTCTCTCTCTCTCTCTTTCTCTCCCTCTCTCTCTCTCCGTGTGTGTATGCGTTTGTTTGAGTGTGTGCTGTCATGTTTTTGAGTGTGTGTTTTAGCAGAGTGCTCTCTGTAGCTGACTGTGTCTACAATCTCTGGTGGCTTGTGTGTATTTATATGTGTGTGTGTGTGTGTGTGTGATGGCAGTAGCGACTCCTCCGTATGGTGGGATAATGTTCTCTAAGAGCTCTGAATGCCACCACAGGCACAGGCCACACGCTGCTCTAATGGCCTTAATGAGAAATAGCACTGCGAGAGAGAGAGAGAGAGAGAGAGAGAGAGAGAGAGAGAGAGAGAGAGAGAGAGGGGGCGGGGTGCAGAGAGAGAGGGGGGGGGTGGAGAGAGAAACGGTACAGAGAGAGAGGAGTGGTGAAAAGAAAGAAGGAGAGGGAGAGATACTGTAAAAAGAGAAAGGAGAGGCAGGGAAGGAAGGATGGACAGAACACAGAGACAGTGAAGGTGAGATGTAAAGAGAAGGAGAGAGAGAGGGATGGAGTGAAAGGAAAGTAAGGATCAGAGAAGGATTGAAACAAGCATCATGAGAGAGGGAGAAGGGATGAAAGTAAATTAGAGAGAGATAAAAAGATAGAAACAGCAGTAGAGAGAGAGCGAAGGATGGGAGAGGAGAAAAACAGCAAAGAGAAAGGGGGGAGTAAGATGGAGGAGGAAAAGTATTAGAGGCTAAGGATGAGTTTACACAAGCTGTTTTTGGAGAGAGAGTGATTGTGTGTGTGTGTGTTTACACGAGTCACAAGTGTAAAAGGCTATGCAAAACCATGGAGAGAGTTAATAATCACTGAAGAACAACAGTTGGTCTCTACTATTAACAAGGTGTGTGTGTGTGTGTGTGTGTGTGTGTGTGTGTGTGTGTGTGTGTGTGTGTGTGTGTGTGTGTGTGAGAGAGAGAGAGGGGGGCGGGGGGGACCAATAATTTGTCCAGATCTCTAGTGTGTTTCCGGCTCTGTGAACCTCAGTTCCAATCTCTGTGAGAATTACTTCCCTGGGCAAAAAAAAAAAACAAAACAAAAAAAAAAACCATTGAGTGGAAAGATCTTGGACAAATGATAACAGCAAAGCTCTCTCACCTTCCACCTGTGCCTTCTTTTCTTTCCCCCCTCTTTTTTTCTGTCCCTCTTTCTCCTTTCCAATCTCTTTCCATCAACCTGAACACACACTTGCACAGACAGGCTAATTTCAATCCTGTTTGAAACACACACACACACACACACACACACACACACACACACACACACACACACACACACACACACACAGTTATTCTCATAACAACTTTCTCAGTCTCTCTTATTTCATCACAGAAGAAACACAAAGACCATTTAAGCAGCCTGTGCTTTTCAAATGTCCTATTTTTAGTTGGTTGGAGGGAAAGGCTTTGAGTGGAGCAGCGTGTCATTTTTTGAGGGATTTGGATAGTGCTTCTCATGCCTCTGGGATGTTAATATCATCCTGACACGAGCATGGGAGGAAAGCGGAAGAGACAGGTGAGAAGAAGGAAGATGCTGACAAATTGTCCGACATCAAAGGACTCTCTCTCTCTCTCTCCTCCCCCTCTCTCTCTCTCTCTCTCTCTCTCTCTCTCTCTCTCTCTCTCTCTCTCCACATTATCGAGGACACCCGTGTGCTGAGATTACTTGGCCAGTCTTCAGCCTCTCTGTAGATTGGAGCGTGAAAATGAAATATGAATGAAATGTTCTGACGAACATTAAGTTTGTCTTTTGATGTAGTGCAGACCCTGCTGGCTATATATGAGTCGCTGAAGCACCAGTATTTCAGGGAGTATGTGAATAGAAATTAAATACGCTTGTTTACATCGCTCAGTGCGATTTCAAAGGATGTCAGTTAGTATGACCTTGTAATTGAAAAGCAAGTTTTCAGTGACTGTGTTTGAATTGGTGCGGATATGAGTTCAAAAATAAATCAAATAGACTGTCTGAGATGAGATCTGAGTTTAATATATCATAAGCTGTGAATGTGGGATTGTTTAGCGTGTGTGTGTGTGTGTGTGTGTGTGTGTGTGTGACAGAGAGCATGGCTCCAGCATCTTTCACTGAGTGTGACTATGTCTATGAATATGAATGAGTTATGTGTGAGTGTTTGTGTGTCACTGCTCGAAGTGGCCCTTCTGTTCACCTTGTTTTTCTCTCAATAACCATCAAAAGAATTACAGTGCATTGGTATTAAGATTTTTAATACGGATAATGTTTATCTAGCTGTATTAATATACTGCCTCTTTCAATTTTTTTCATAAAAAATTCCCCCAACAAAAGCTCATCATTTTGATTCAGCTGACTGGGTGTTCAGTCTTCAGGCTGACCTAACTAGAATCATACATAACTAGAATCTGTGCTTAATTAGCATGTAACACACATCAGTTGTTATAAATAGTTAATAAGCGTGTTTATAACATGTTTCAGCTGGAGCCAGGGGTAGCTTTGCCCAGTCCCATTGACTTGCTGGGGAAAATTCTGATCAAGAACAAGAAGAAATCCCACAAGGCCGAGGGTGGAAGCACGAAGAAGAAGCTCACGGAGCAGACATCTAACCCCTACAGTGACACCTCCAGCATGTGTGAGCCTTCGTCACCCAGCGCAGGTACAACTCCTCAGGCTACACTTGCTGACTCTAACAACTTCATTATAACCACCCAACACCAAATACAGAAACTAGCACTGCTTTCAGATTTGCTAAATGCTTAGGAAAGGTGCTCTGATGCTCAGAGATGTATAGTAACGAAGTAGAACTACATAAGTAGCAAGTAGCCTACTAAAATGCAGTATCTGTACTTTACTGAAGTATTGTTTTTTTTTCTCCTACTTCCACTTTTACTTCACTACATAATTTTGATGAATTCAATACTTTAACTCCAATACATTTTTCATGTGGTGAATTGTTACTCGTTACTTTTATAAAAACGTTACAAATCAAATCCAATGGTATCAATGGCAGACTGGTAGATAGCTCTGTCACCAGGTTTTCATTATCATTATTGGGCGATTCAAGCGATATATAAAGAGACCTCATGCTTCCCTTCAGCCTTTCACAATGCTGCATGAATTCAATACGGAACGCTTAGCGTGAGTCAGTCTACTGCTCCATTTCGATGTAAGATGATTCAGAAACACCAAGCTCCTCCAAAGCGAGGGTGATGAAAGTGACGACACCTGGCCCTACTTGTTTTCCTTCGTTTGCCAAAAAGACAATTCGTATGAAATGAAGTGCCTACTCTGCTTCCCTTCAGCCAAATAGATTGTGCCCTGAACTCTAAATGTTGAATTTCTGACAGCTTTCTTTAATATACACGGTAGGCCTACATCTAGGCTACTTGAGTAGTAATTTTTAAAATACTTCTTCTTGCAATACTTAAGTACAAAACATTTTGAATACTTTAGTACTTCCACTTAAGTATGATCTTTAAAGGACACTTCAAAGTCACTTTTTTGATATGGTTCTTTTACTCCACTCCTCCTCCTATTCCAGTACTTTATACAACTCTGCTGATGCTTCCTTTCAAACCTCCTGTAGCATAGTGTACACTGGTGTTTGATATGAAGTGAAGGGAGGCGTGAAGAGTCCCACAATCAATTCCTTATACTATGAAACAACAACCAAACAGCACATCCCTAACACCTTTCCTCCCGTAATTGTAAGGGCATTCAGATTCACTTCAATGCCTTTTCAAACCCTCTTTCTTTGACCCCATGATGTTTTTTTCTAACAAGGTCAAGGCAAACTGTAAACAAAGACTGATCGCAAGGGACAATCACATGTGCGAACAGGGGCGGTCCTACCCACTTTGGTGCCCTGGGCGAACACCTTATCTAGCCCAAACCCCTCCCCTTTCTTGTGTGTGAGACTTCAGCCCTGAAGTCTGAAAGCAGGCAAACCTTTGGGGTGCTCACTTTCTGCAAATGGGTGATAGACAACTCTTCTGTTCAAATTATACCATAATGTGTAGTGATTTTTTGTTTAGTTTTATTTTTTGAGCTCTTGGTTATTGGATGGAACTCCAGCAGATAACTAAGCCAAGTTTATATCACAGATAAAGATATTTCCCTTGTCAAAATGCGAGTGATCTTTACACTGAAATTAAACCCCCTTACTTTCAAGCAAGTACATTACAAGTACCAATGCATGCGTCTGGTTGTCTACTTTAATTTGATACCAAATACCTCCATTGTAGGCGCAGATATACCCATAACAAAGCTTCTGAAAGACAATGAAGCAAAACCGCTTCACCCGCGGTTGTATTTTTCGGCGCTCGCATGCACAAAAAAAATAATAAAATAAAATATAAAAAAACGGGTCCGCGATGCCGCCCCCCGCCAGAAACTGCTCCTGTGTGCGAATGCTCCTGTAACACCTACAGTAGGCTACATACTGTACTGTATGCTACTTCCCCACCTGCATTGACCCTTGTCACCAGGTGCAGATGGACCTCCGTATGGCTATCTCCCTACTGTTACACCTCCTCCCAAAGCTAGTATATCCACCTCCTCCACACTGACCCCTCCAGCTTGTGCCAGCAGAATTCTCTGAGTGAACTAGCTTGTGAACTAACCCGCATTTCCATGGCTTTTGAATAAAACATTCATTGAGGGCTTTGAATGCATAACTGAACTGTCAAAGAATGGCATCCTCACTCCAGTTGACGGGAGAAAAACGTGGATTTGTTGGTGCCAAATCTGAACCAATTTTGAGCATCCTAAATTAGTCATTTTACTGTAAGTCAAAATACTGGGTACAGTCAAGATATCTGGCCCTAAACTCACACAGCAGGTTCTGTGTTTGTGATGGAGCAGGTATAAATGTGATCTCTGAAGAGCTCTGTAAAACAGACTTTTGTTCAGTGGGTCAGAGTAGGGTAACTTGTTCCTTCAAGGGAAAGAGGTTAAATTTAATCTAAAGTTAAAGTCAAAGTCAGTTTATTTATATAGCACATTTAAAAAACAACAGAAGTTGAAACCAAAGTGCTTCACAAGGTTAAAAGACAGGCACATATGTGCTTCCAATAAATAAATGTTCAAAACACAGGAATGTATAAAAGTGCAATCTAAGGATTGCAACATTGAAATACACTGTAAAAAATACCCTGACACACACTTTACAACTTCAGCCAATCTTCCTACTTAAGAGTTATTGACAAAACTCAGTCAAAGCAACAGGGTAGCTGGGTTATGTGGAGTTCACTGATCTCTTTTTTTATCTTTTTTTTTTTACAGTGCTGCCTTAAAATAAAATAAAATATATTTTATCCTCCCTCTGTGTATCTTTAGTCAATATTCGTGGTTTATCTTCCCCTTGTATCGATCCCCCTCCCTTCTCTCTCTCTCTCTCATTCTGTCCTTCCCTCCTTCCCTCTCTCTTCCTCTCCCTCAATCTCTTGTGGGTCTGGTTGTTTTCATGTGTGCTGCAGTAGGCATTAGCGCACAGAACCGTGAGTTGCTGAATGATAACTGGCAGCAGGATCAATACTGCAGCCATTTACTGATGGTCAGTCCCGGGAGCCTCATTTCAGTTTGACTCAAACCTCGGGGAAATGCCACAAAGCCACCTACTGGTCATAAAAGGTCATTACATGTTGATTGCCTATTGCTACCAAAGTGAATTAGGATGAATGGGAAAAAAACAATGGAAACCAAATGCAAACAAATGCAGGCTAATCAACAAACTTTCAGATATACAGTAGCCTGCCAGCCCCTCGGTCTATGCTTCTGTTTGTAAGAAATTGCTTATTTAAATTCAAAAAGATTGGATCAGCCCTTGACTTACAGTATAGCCTATCGTATTCTCTCACTGGATTCATAAAGGATAGCTCCGGTGTAAGTTTAAGCATAGACCAGTTGCACAAGCCTTCTAACAGTAATATATTTCACATGGAATGAAATAATTTCGAACAGTATAGACCTAACGTGAATGCGAAACAAGTTACATTGAGTCAACGGCACCTGAGATCTTAGTTTCGGTTTTGAATAACGAGGATCCATTAATTCAGTGTCGAGTGCTTATTCGCTTATGTGTTCACGTTCGGTCTATGCTGTACCAAATTGTTTTGTTCCACTCGCTAACTAGTGCATTTAGCATGCTCCTTCAAAAGGGCTAAGCTTGAATTCACTCTGGAGTTATCCTTTAAAGTTTGCTGATTGGAGCAGACAGGAGGCATCCGTTGCGAATGAGGCCAATAGCTGGAAACCCTGAGGGAGATGAAAATTGAGCAGAATTACATACGAAGGCAATGGCCTGGCTCTAGCTACAGTTAATTGCTGTAATATTTTGGAATGGATTGCATGATCTCAGAAAACACTCAGGAAACAGGAAAAGACAGGTGAGGAGAAGGAAGATACTGACAAATTGTCCGACATCAAAGGACTCTCTCTCTCTCTCTCTATCTCTCTCTCACACACACACACTCACTCACTCACACACACACACACACACACACAAAAACATTTACAAACATGGAAGCAGCTTGCAGTGCAGGAGAAGTGGGGGGCCACTTGAGAACATGTAGCCTAGCATGAAGCTAGAGCAGAGATACGGTATAAAGGAGAGTGTGAGAAGTGTGTCAGAATTACCCTGTTTCCTGTTCCAAACATCCCTCTGGATGCTTCTGAAGTCACACCTAAGTGTCACTCCAAGCAGGTCGAGGGATTATCACTTCATTTACTGGGCCTAAATGGACCCTTTGGCAGACATCTTGACACATCAGCCAAAGTTACATAATGTCTTACGGTGTGGCCTAACAACTATCCATTAACACATGCATACAGCATGGTAACCAACGTTATCTTGGTCTGACGTTTGCCGCAGTAGCTTGGAGAGAGATAAGGCTTCTGGGAAACATTGAATCCTCAGCCAAGGCAGGCAAAATGGCTTTGATAACAACAATGGCAAGCCGATGACAGCTGTGGTTAGAGTTTCGCCAGATAGTCTCTTTATGGACGGCAGGAACATTGCATGTGTGGACACTAACAGATGCCAGACTGTTTTCTAGTGTTTGTTTGCTTGAAGAGGGTGTCGGAAAGAAGCAACTCTGTGATTGACCAAACTCACAGAGGACACTCCAAAAGACCTATCCACGCATCCATATATTTGATCTGATTATTAATTATGCATTTACTAGGTGTGCAATGCTTCCCTGACTTTATAACTTAGATACATTTTGATTCAAACCCCTATTTTTCTACTAATACACCAAACTCATGCATTTTCTCTGGCTTTTGTTCTCTTAATTAGTTAGGTTATTGCTGTGGGTTCCCTGTCTACAAGTCCAAACTGCCTATGTTTTCTTTTCCCTTTGTACACCTCAGGCATTCAAATGTGACATAGATAGATATGAGGTACTAAACTAAACTCATATGGGTTGACCTTCACTGCCTCCCCTAAGCCATGGAATCTTCCTGACACTAGCTGACATGAATCAGTTCCATGGCTGTCTGTCTCATTCATGGCAGCTAATGTAAGCCTTTAAGCGGTTAGCTTTGGAGTAGGAGTGTGGATCTGGGATCCAGCCATAAACTGTTGTTGTTTTGTCTCTCACAGGGTCCACACATCATGAGATGGGTGAGCGTGAGCGTGAGCGGGACCCTGTGCAGCAGTCTCCACCAGAGGGAGGGGAGGGAGGCTCCCAAAGGAGAAAGTCTATCGGTGAGCATGTTAAACCATCAACAAACATCTCCCACCGTTCTCCACTTCATACATAAGAGGTTGTCTTGTTTTTTCTTCTTCTGTGCTTTAGTGATATATGACACACACACACACACACACACACACACATACACTCACTGAAGGTGCTCTTGTTTCATGTCACAGTGTAAGAATTTATTGGCCTCAATGTTGGTTTATGAGCAATGAATTGGTCATTGAAATGCAAACACATTGTGCTACAGGTGAAGTGGAGGTAGACAGTGAGGAAGAGGAGGATGAAGACGAAGAAGGAAAAAAGTCAGTGGACGAGGTATGGATTTCTCATTTCTTCTCTTCCTTTCATATTTTCCTTTTTTTTTTCTCTCTCTCTCTCTCTCTCTCTCAACTTAGTAATGTCACCCTTTCCCTTTTGGATGAAGTGGTTTACTGTAAAGAGTTGCTGCATTGCATTAAAGACTAATGCAAGAGCCCCCTCTAGTGGTGTTTTCTAGGTAACACATGCCACGATTGAGTCTCCCAGGCCTACACATTTTACAGTATAGTATCCAAATAACCCATCATGATAACCTTTCTATGCCCACACAGATCATAGAGATAAATAGAAATACTTCATTAATACAAGCAAAAATGAATTATAATTTCCGGTCATAATCAATTGCATTATCATAGGCATGAATATTTATTAATATTTCATAGCAGTGTTATGAGTAGAGAATATGACTCAGACTCAGTACATGACATGAACATTGACATTTGATACTTCAACAATCATATTTGTTGTTGTTGTTTTTTGTTTATTTGTTTTGATTGATTTGTTTACCTTTATCTTGGGTGTCTTTGTTGCTGTGGCAGGACACAGCAGGAAGTGAGACGTTTGCCACTGAGGAAATGTCCAACCTTGTCAACTACATCCAGCCTGTGAAGTTCCACTCTTTTGAGGCTGCCAAAAGTATGTCTTTCAAACTAACACGCATACAGTATAGGCTATCTACCTGTTACACACACCCCACACACCTGCTACACAAGGTTATAGCATATTCCCACACAGAGAACAGATGCATTCACACACACACACACACACCAAATTCAAATGCACACATAAACTTACTTACACACACACTCATGCTATAACTATTCCTCATCCTGCTCTCCTCAGAGGTCAATAAAAGCTATGAGATGTCATCCTTCGTAGAGACCAAGGCCCTGGAGAATCTCACCAAGTCTCCTGTGGAGTTTGTGGAGTATCCTTTTTACTATTTACCAACTCACACACAAGCGCACATGGGGCTGTAGCATTGTATCACACTCGGGTGGCAAAGACTAAGCGGTAAAGCTTTGCCGTACGCCGTCACAGAATCTCGCGGGTACTATTACAGTTATAAAACCACATAAAAACAATACTATAGAGGGTATTTGGGGAGTTTCCCCCCAATTTAAGTATCAATTGTTAGAGTTTTAAAAATGTTTTAGATCGTTTAGAGGTATATATAAGTAGATCATTTGGCACTGTTGCTAAGCAACCGACATAACAGCGAGATTTCAACGTCATTTCCGGCCGCCAGCATTTACAGTCTAGTCCTCACCCACTCGGGTCCGTGTGCAAACAGGGACATGGGTTCGAATCTCACCTGTAACATCTGCATTACACTTGCCTCTGTGTGCTCAAAAGGACATGGGGTGGAATCCCACCTGTTCATTTTCCAATTCCAACGTACAAGGTAAAAGTCCCCTATAACTTTAAACCTTCTTTCTCTCCTCCACTCACTCACTCACTCACTCACTCCATGTAACTCCTCAATGTTCTATTGGTATGAAGGCAATATGATTGTCTGAAGAATTATATGAAGAATGTATGGTTAATGATGCACAAGAACATGGACGTCACTAGGATCCATAGTCAAGGGGGCTTAGCCCCGAGGTAATATGTAGATGCGTGCAAGTACCTGAAATTTTTAATAAATAAATTATATTATAGGCCTACAGTGTATATGTGTGTATATTGCCAACTATTTATTACTTGAAGGACATTTATCAGAATATCTCGTATCTTAGGCTATTTTTATTAACAAAATTAGTCTAAATCAATTCATCAGACTGGTTTGTGAAGAGAGATGTTTGCAAATATCTCCATCAATGACTGTGGTGTAAATGAACTAGGCTCTTCTATATAGCTGCATTTATTTCAGTCTAATGCACTGAGCAAGATACAACAATGGTAACAACTAGCTTAGTTCAAATCCTAGGGACATCTGATGATACAGTCAAATATGAAAGTTTCTCAAACATTTATTCTGCAAAATGAGCATACAATAGCTACTACAATATTATGCTAGGCTATAGCAAATGAATATGTCCATCAATGCATGTAGGACAAACTAATATGGCATAGACTACAGGCTAATGTATATTTCATAGTTCAGTCTTTTGGAGAATATGTTGCCTAGAAATTTGCTGGATCAGACTATAGCCAACCAAACTTCAGATTTAAGACTATTTTTCCTGCTCAATTTGAAGCATAGTTCGTCATCAGTTACAACAAGAAAAAAATGCTCTCAGTGGATGCAGGCAGAGCTGGAGAATTTACTGAGAAATTTCACATGTACTTAAAGTGGACTTTCTCGTGGACCGTTTATCATAGCAATTAGCAATTAGTAACTAGTACCATTGGAAAGCTTGGAGCCTACTGAATCCGATGGTGTCCAGAGATCGCGTATTTGACGTTAACTCCGCGAGTAATATAACCGCTAAGAATGGATGTAATTTACATACAATGAAAATAATCTGCCCAGCGTTAGGGGGCTTGGGGAAATTTAGGGAGGCTTGAGCCCCCCAAAATGGACCTAACGACGTCCATGCACAAGAATAACAACTCGGCACATATAAAAGTGAGAGGATTGGGAAAAATATTTATTATGAATCTATCAAATTCTGAATCGAAGCTAATTCTAAGCGAATCATTCATTTGCACTAGAAGATTCATTTGCCCTGGATGATGTCCTCCAGAAAAAGAATCGGGAAAAGAATCTGGAGCGTCTGGTTGGAGCCTCCAGAGCAGCCCTCTCCTCCTTCTCTTTCTTCTTGGCCAGTTTTTTGGCCTCCTTCTCCTGCTTCTTCTCCCTCTTCTTCTGCTCTTTGATTTCAATCTTCTGGATTCTCTCCAGCTCCTTCCTGATTTTCACCTCCAGCTGCCTCCTCTCTTTCAGCTCGGCTGCCCTGATCTTCTCCTCCTGTTGAGCAGCCTGAGCCTTGGCAGAGTCCATCTTCTCCTGGAAGTCCCTGTCAAGGTCTCCCTGGAGATTCACAGCCTTGATAAAAAGTTTGGCCATGTCCTTGCTGTTGCAGCTCTGAGATAAAAACAATAACCACAAAATAAAATATAAATGTTGCATGTATATTGGATGCTATAGAGAAACCATGACAGAGTGTCATGGCTACATTATAGCTTTTCATTTGCGCTATGTAGCCTACCTGGAAGACATCAACAAGGGAGGGCATGTTGGTGTTGCTGGTCTCCTCATTCGACTTGTCAGACACCTGTTGAAAACAGACAGAGTATTTGTTCATTTTGTTGAAACAAATTGTTTTAGTCTTTTGGACAGGATGCAGAAAGTCTTCTTAGGGGATCAATTAGGTAATACTGATGACATAAAAGGGATATTTATGGGGACTCACGTGAATAGGAGCTTCAGTTGCTACTAGACCACAAAAGTAAAAGGGATATTTATTACCTTCATGCATTTCTCTGCTCTGTTTTTAAGACCATTCAGCCACCTCTGCTTGACAGCAGCAGAGGTCAGAGCCTTTGATAGGGCAGAGTCCACTCTCTCCTGGGTCCATCTGACCCAGTTGTCGAACTCTGCCTTCAGGCGCTCGGGGTCCTGGACCAATGGCTCGTCAAAGTCCTTCTCCTTCTCCAGGAGAGAGAGAAGCCTCTGACGAGTTTTCTCCAGAACCACGATTTTTCCCCGCTCCTCCTCAGCCTGGTCGGACATCATATTCATTTCATGGCACACCAATGCGATGTCCATGCGGATCTCCTCCTGCTGGTGCCTTCTGGTCTTGTTGATGTTGGCCACCAGCTTTTCTCTCTCGTCCTGCCAGGCCTCGTTGGCGGTGGTGATGGATTTCTCCACCTGAGCCAAGTCCTCGGCGGTCTTGTCTATGGCCATCCTGAGGGCCCGCTCGGTGAGCTGGGCCTCCTCTGCCCTCTCAGCAAGAAACTTTTCCAGTTCCTCCCTGAAGGGCAGACTCAGGACAGCCTGAAACCGCCTACCGACTTGATCCATCACAGCAGACCTAACAACATAGCACAACAATCTTGTTGAAGTGTCTCAGCCTTGTCATTTAAACTTGAATTAACCTTTATTACAAGTATCCTCATGCACACAGTGTGTCTAATTTTAAATCACAGGCTATACTTTTAGAGATTGAAAAAGACACTATAGAACATTAAGATTTAGAAGGCAGTTCACCTTGTACTTCTGTCAAATCACTGGTTGTAGTCGTTAGATGTGCAGGAAGAATTCGCTTGCTGCCTGTCGTCTGTTCGCCTCCAAAATGAATGATATTGATCAGGCCTGCCGTGCCTTTTTATACCCAATTTTAATGACGTCACAATACATTCTGCTTCTCACAGGTGACGTCATAATGAAATGACTTTCGTTTTCGTCCATAGAGCTTCGAGCATCTGCAGGATGTTTAGCAGCAGAATTTGATTTGGTTTGAGGAATCTGCCCATTCTGAAAAAAATCTGCTGTTGCCAGTCACTAGGGTTAGGTTACGAGTAAACCAGCTACAGGCAACCACCTAGCCCATTTATTACCAAAGTGCAGTACTCGAGTTGAGGGGGGATGAAGGGGAACGGCATCCCCCTTCTGAAATAAAAATTTAAAATCATCCCCCTTCTTAAACAGCCATCCCCCCATACCATCCCTTGTTCCATTTTATTAGTTAATGTGAAAATTACAATTGTTTTAACATTGGAAATATTAGCCTACTACCATTTCAACATTAGAGGCTTTGCATTTATTTATGCGCTTCACTTAAACAAAGGTTTCAGTCACCGCAATCGAAAATTCCGGGCAAAGCGCAGATTTTTTGGTTTCACTTTCAAAACGGTAGCCTACCACTGTTTTCTTGCCGGTCTTACTACATGGCATGAAGGTGTCTGGCGATCCACAAGCGTATTTGCAAAATAAAGTTTGTCTACTGTACACTATTTATCACGTACAGGCCGGCCACACGCAAATAGGGTGGTCAAACCTCTGGAATTACGCATAGACAGCGTGCATTTGACCTTTTTGAGGCTCTGCACTTAGCTGAGGCTTTCAGAGAGACGCACGCAGTTGACAGGTAGGCCCGTCATCTTTCTGTTCGCTATACTGTAGGAAAATACTTGTGTTTTTCCCTACACGTCGTCTTTCTGTCACCCATTATCTGTGACAATCGCACACAGACACAGAACTCTCCTCTGTGCTGCTCCCCTTACCGAACGCATTTTACTCGCACGCATACGCGCAAGTCCCAGAACAAAAAAAAAAAACATCGCGAAGTTCATCTAATGCTCTGAACTTTATGATTGATGTATTAACACTGATCACGTGAAAGTAACAGTACTTGATATTATTATTCTCATTCTCCAACATTGGGCTGATTATAAAAATGCATTTGCCTAATAGCAATCATTTTAAACTTGGCTAAGACTTGCACAGGACATTAAGAGCCTTGTGCATGGCATGTGTAGCCTCCGTGTACAGAGTAATGAAGAGATGAGGAGTTAGCACAGTGATTAAAATTCCAAATATTAAAGAATTACCTTCTTTCTTTTTATCTTTTTTTCAGTTAATTAAATAAACACATGTATGAATAAAAAAAAACATATTGTTATATGAATGGGTAATTGTAGTAATTATGTCTCATCATTCCTGAATCATAAAAAAGGGGCAGAACAGAAGTATATGGACCTCACATTCAACAATTCTTTAAAACTTTACAATTGCCAAAGTAGTGCCCTCTGTTGAAACAAACTCCTCAACAAACTCCTGTCCTTCCATTGACAAATAGATTTATAACAACTGATTAATAAAGCATAAATTAGGCCAAATGAAAATGCGTATGCCTGTGTGCGTGTATCCACGAGGCCTATGCACTCTGTACAAGTGACCCCACCATGGGCGCTCATCGACACAAATTAGCCGTCCCAAACGATAAAATCCACCATCCCCCTTCTTTTTATTTTACAATTCGACTACTGCCAAAGTGTGAATAAAAGTAAAACATTAAGCCTAGTAGCCTACTACACCCGAACAAGTTTAAATCTTGATGGTCGTGGGATGAATACATAGCCCTAACTGCAGAAAGAAGTGTCTGCTTATTGCGACTCTATCGCAAAATACGCTGATTCAAACACCTTCTGCAGTCACCAGCACCAAAGCATAAGCACTCCCAATGCGCTCGACAAGTGAGGCGCGGTCCTTGAGCGCATCGGGGCAACCTCACTTTAATTGCGTCCAGAATCCATATCAATATGGCATCTATATACTTCATGATTTTTTTCCTAGTGCAACCACTGGAAGACTTGAATATCTTTCCCTGTCTCATTTAAAAATGACACCCACTTAAGAATGCTATTTGGATAACTGGGGAACATATAAAACGTTGGGTGAGGTGATAGACGCCTTAGTCGCCTAACTGCCCTTGGTCAAGAAATTTCAACATTTTTCAAGAGTTTCTCATTTCTGTTTACTCTGTACCGTGTGCTTCGAGCATAAACTACCAAGTGCTCTGATAACCTCGCGCAATCTTTCACAGAGAGAAACTTCACTAGCACCGAATCTCAGGAGGACGCACAGCTTCAGGCCAAGCGTGCGCAGAACTGTCCGGTTTTCGCTCCAGAAGCAGCGAGTAAGCCAGCTAAAAATGGCAGATAGAGAGGCCATTCGTCTGGATCCCCAATCTCATGTATGGGTCAAAAAAAAAATATATATATATTTTGTCATTTTCCCGAAATGATTTCCCCTTTTTCACCCTTCCAAGCGCACCGAGGAGTCCCCAGCTGCGGACTTTCAGCCTCGATGTGGGCGCGTTGAGCAGAGCCCATCGCTTTTTAAAGATGTAACCTGGTTGTAGCACCGCCATATAAGTTTGAGGATTCACTTTATACCATAAAAAAAATAGGCGTCACGGCTTTTCAGTGTTACCATAGTATTTATTCCGTAGCCTATTATTTCCGTTTGGAGGAGGTCAGTCAGCTGGTTGTTTAAACTGTCAGCTGTCTGTCAAACTGACAGCTGACGTGGACGTCTTCTCAGGAAACGTACGCTCTAATATGGACTGATTTAAAAGTGCGGAATTGCAGTTGTTAAGAAGCCGAATGCCATGGGAGTTTGTGAGTGACTATGTTCATTCTGGACTAAGTAGCCTACCACACTCTCAGCCAGTTGTGGAAATCGCTTATAATTGCCAGACTATGTATCTGCACCGGAGATGAACAAGGCCGATCGTGAATAACGTTACATCGGTGAGAAGGATCCTCTTTTTTGTTGTTGCTGGAGTTGTTGTTGTTGTTGTTTTTTTGGCATTCATGAGTGCAGTCATTTTTCCCCACGTTTGTTTTATATTTTTGTTCTCGTGAATACGCTGGATTGAAGAACTCTGTGTTTGCCTTTTTGTGTTCATTTGGACAGAGGCTCACGTTGGGAACGCGCGCTGGGCGCGTGCAAGGACTTTACGCTAGTAGGACTGGGACATCTATTTGGTTGGGGAATGACTATGTGGAAGAGGTTGAATGCAGGATTGCTTGTGTGGTGTGAAAATATGTTATGTCATTTGCTGTATTGATTATTCCAGCTAGAAACGTGTAGGCCTACTTGCTTTTATTTTTGTTAGCCTAAGCGTAGGCTAACGATCTGAAGCCATGGGGCTGCTTGTTACACACTGAGATCTAATGCATAGGCCGACAGACAAATGAAAGACACACACAAGTTTTACAAGACTTTAAATGCATTTTGTGTTTTACACATGAGACAAAGGCATCAAGGAACTAATGTTTCGAAGTTTTAAAACCCTTTTTCGGTGTTTGCGGTTTAACCATTCGCTCTCCCCACAGACTAGGCTACCATCGAATTTTAGCGGTGATGGATATTATGATGAGTCCTATTCATCACTCATTGTTTTCATTCCCTACTTGCACGGAGCTAATTTTGTTTTTCGTCATGTTATGTTAATGTGTGTAGCCTATCGTTTAACCATTCGCCCTCCCCAGGAAAATACAGTGATTTCCAGCAATGGCACTAAAAACGCACCACTTATGTAGGCTTACAGCCAAATAAGAAAGGATTTTCGACCAGGCGTTGTGCCTACATTGAGCCAAGCCCGCATTGAGGCTTCAAGTTCAAGGGGGTAGGCTGAGCGCAACAGTAGTACCAACATAGCAGAAGCACGCATGCCTTAACACTGTTGCGGACACTAGTGCATTGTTTTCAATTCCGGGATTTTTGGGGGGAGGAATGTTGAAAGAATAAAGATTAGACTACAGCAGAGAACTTTTAATAGGGGAGAATTAGCACTCCCTTTTAACATCCGGTGGTAGGCCTACTGGGCCTAGATGGCGCAGGCTAGTTAGTGAAGAATGAATTGGGTTCTACAGCTGCACCCTCAAATGCTGTATTTCTTTAGATACATTTTTTTCTTGAATAAATGCATTAATGCATGCGGTTCAGAGTCATTTGACTTAATTCTCAGTCCACACATAACATTTTTAGCATATTTTGTTCATTTGTAAAATCCCTTCCAAAGTGTCTGTTACGTGACACAGCAAGTCATTCCCTATGGCCATTCACCAGAATAGAGTAGCAGAATGCTAGTCAGTCAGGGGAAAAAACTGCTCACAGAATGAGAAACGTTTCAGTTTTGATTGAAATCCATGTCAAAGTTGCTTAAAACAAAATGCAATCTGTGATATTCTGTCCCTAAATATGTATAAATTATACATTTAGCCTTACATCTCATAGGCGCCCATTGATTTTCCACTGACTCGTGATCGCCCCTAGCGGATTTGCAATTGGAATTGCAGGTTGAATGGTGTTAATAGGAAGTGCCATGGCTCGCCCTAAACAGGCTCTGACTACAGCAATCAGATCTGGCAGGAACACTGGCATCAACCATGTGGTTAGGCTTATATATCTCCAATATATGACTGTCTAACCATGCGCAATTGCCTGGCTCTTGGACACTCTTGCGCATTTACTGTGGAAGCAAAATTGTGCCATGACACATGGTGACATATTTTGACATATGGGAAATACTTTAATTTACTGATATGTCTGCGTTCAACAGGTTCAAAAAACAACAACTTGGCACAGATAAGAGTTAGAGGATTGGGACATAATTATTTATTATGAATGTGTGAATTCTGAAATGTCCAAGCACCTAGATCATTCGCTTACACTAAGCCTACATGATCTCCTCTAGAAAAAGAATCTGGAGCGTCTGGTTGGAGCCCCCAGAGCAGCCCTCTCCTCCTTCTCTTTCTTCTTGGCCAGTTTTTTGCTCTTTTATTTCTATCTTCTGGATTCTCTCCAGCTCCATCCTGATCTTCACCTCCAGCTGCCACCTCTCTTTCAGGATTAAATGGGCTATATTAACAATTGAGGCTTTTTTTAAAAAATCAAACTTAAAGTGTGTATCAAAAAAAAATAAAAAGTGATTTTTTTTTTCTTAAAAAAAAATAAATAAATAATAATAATAATAATTTGACCCCTAAGGGAGGAGCATTGGGCTAGGCAAGGGCTATGATTGGTCAATTTTCCAGTTGCTTCTCACAACTCTGACAACAACAGGGAGAACTCAAGTCAATTCAGTTAGTCTGGATGTTTACATTAAAAGTTGGTGAGGTGGAGGTGAAGTTAAGTCAAAATTCTGAAATCTAAACGAGCACAACCTAGAAACAACAAGGCTAGAAGGCAGTGTCCAATAAAGAACGTTGCACAGTGTTATTAGTGTCTAATAAAATAGCCTACCTGAAATATAGTCAAGGTTTTATGCTCTTTATTCCTAAATATCTTGAAACACTGATGTGCGTCAAACGAATTCGTCTTTAACTCGTTATTTTGGAGCTATGGATTTTGAGCTCTCTGCCCACAGCAAACAATGTTGTAGCTAAATATGCTAGC
Source organism: Sardinella longiceps (assembly GCA_027497455.2). Taxonomy (NCBI): domain Eukaryota; kingdom Metazoa; phylum Chordata; class Actinopteri; order Clupeiformes; family Clupeidae; genus Sardinella; species Sardinella longiceps. The sequence goes on from JAODXP020008567.1 coordinate 112,039, forward strand.
ATCCTGGCAGCTGCTTTCAAGAGGCTACAGCAGAGCCTACTGGCTCCAGGCCTAGCCACCATAAAATTATCATACTATACACAAGTTGAAACAGTAAATACACTTACACGATCTTGCTCCATGCGAAGGAGACAGTCTTCAGGTACACCACGAGCTCGAAGAAATCTTGACAGTGGAGAATCCACATTTTGAGCCATAACAATGTAAAGGGGCCTTCACATGACCACCGTTGAAAAGCTCAGCTCGTCCTTAACGCGAGGCTTGATCCAAAATGTTAATTCTACATTTCTGCATATAGCAGAGGCTAGGAGAGTTGTAACATAGATGAGATAGCCTGCTAGTTTATTTATGCTAAAAACACTACTTCAACGCTGAAAGGTCAGCGTCAAAAGGGTCGAAGTTCAACCATGTTGAACTTTGAGCGCCGCGTTAAAAACGGCAGCTTTTGACGCTTCTTCATAGAGAAATCGTTGCCCAACACGTGTCACATGTCATGATACTTTCATGTTATTTCTTGATAAGATGTTATGTTATAATTTTGTATCATGAAATAAGGTGATAATTTTGTATCAAGAAATAACGTGATAATATCACGTAATTATCATGAAATAACGTGATAACGTGATGAAATAATCTGTTAATTTCCTATCATGATTCAAGATTCAAGAATTTTTATTTGTCACATGCTTAATTGTTAAAGTACAAAAAGCAGTGAAATGTAGATTGGGGCTGAACTCCTTCTGTGCAAGCAAGAATTAATAATAATAATAGTAATAAATAAGAAAAGAATAGTGAGTGTGAGGTCATGCATTCATAAACTGTATGGCTTGTGGAAAGTAGCTCTTCCATAACCTCTCAGTTCTTGTTCTGATGGAACGGAACCGCTTTCCAGAAGGCAGTCTTACAAAGACATTATGACTGGGGTGGTGAGAGTCTTTGATGATCCTGTTTGCCCTGGTCTGACATCGCCTGGAATATAGTCCCTGTAACCCTGGGAGATTGGACTTGGATATCTTTTCAGCACAGCGAATAACTTTGTGGAGGGTGGTTCTGTCTTGAGAGGTGCAGTTTCCATACCACGTAGTGATGTTCCCAGATAAAATAGATTCAATAGTGGCAGTATAGAAGGACTTCTGTTCCGTAGAGATTCTGAATTTCCTAAGCCTCCTGAGGTCATGAAATAACGTGATAATTTTGTATCATGAAATAACGTAATAATATCACGTAATAACGTGAAAATTTATAATGAAATAACATGATAATTTCATGTTATAACATGATAATGTTGTATTATGAAATAACGTGATAATTCTGTATCATGAAATAACGTGACAATATCACGTTATAACGTGTTACTGAGCCCAATTTTTTTTTTTTTTAGTTTGGCAGCAATACCCTTCCGTATTATGGGCTAGGGGGTAGGGTATCTTCCTGTAGCCCTAGACCCGAAGTTTAAGAAAAATTATGTTAACAACAAATAAACTCATTCTATGCAATGCACACCACTTTTAAATGCTACTGAACGTTGAAAAAATACAGATTTTTAGGCCTCAGGAAAAGGAAATTGCTAGTTGGGCATAAATTGGTTAATATTAACATATTTTACATTGTAGAGCTCTTGAATAGTATTATCATAATAAAGGGGTTAAATGTGTATTGATTAAGATTTAATCCATATATTGACCTTAGAATTTAAGCTAATAGTACTGTCCACCTTATGCAGCCCCGCGCCCCTTTTTGTCTTTTTTTATTCTGCGTTTGCCCTCCGATTGTCTTGAAACTTCCATTAGATGCTGCCTTCATTCAAATCAACGTAATTTTCATGAAATACCACGACCACAAAACTCCTTATTGTAGCCGTAGAAACACTGTTTTTACTGCTGAAAACATCATTTTTTAATGACAATTGTCATGGCAGCGCCAGACAGTTGAAGAAGGTAGGTCTGCACACTGCCAATAAGCTCCAAAAATAAACTTTATTATTTAAAAAGCAACGTTTCGATCACCCTGGATCTTCATCAGGCGCTCTCCTTTTGCATCATCTCTTTGAGGAGCACAGCGTTGTTGAAAAATGTTCAACTTTTTAGCTGGCGACGGATCCGTCAAACCAATCGGGATTGAGAGAATTAGCTCCCCCCTCCGTCAGACCCCTCCCCCGTCGTCCGTCAACGGACGGATGCAGTGTGAACGTAAAGGCCACCGCACACCGGTTCCGACACAGTGCTGAGCACTCTGCTTCCAACATTCGATTCCATTGTTTTCAATGCAACCCAGCACACCAGCCCCGAACCCTTCCGCCGTCGATTGTGAATTACGATTCAAATCTATTTTGTCGGAGCCGCCCATTGACATCCAATGTTAATTTCACAGGCTACTGTGCTAGGTGCTAGGCGAAATTGTCGGATTCGAAAGTGCTCCGCAATGCTGTCGGAACCGGTGTGCGGCCGGCTTAAGGTGACAGTCACTGTGCGTTCAGACCGAAAGCAAATCAGGCGACACGGGCGACGGAAGTAATTGACTTTGTATGGAGAAGGCCGATTTCAGCGACAAAGGTGGCAGGTGACTTGGGCAACGAAACTTGTGCGACTTGGGCGATAAAATCAAGTTTAACTTTTGTAAGTGAACTTTATGTAATGAGCTATGATGCGGTTGGGCGATTACCAATCAAAATGTCCATTTACTGGTGAGATGCCTGTAGAGAAGCAGGATTGAACGTTTGAATGCTAACGTCACGGGCAAATTTGCTGTTTTGCTTGCTGTGCTCAAGCGATGTTTCTTGGGAGTCTACGGCGACTCTTGGCAATTTATCGCTTGTGGTCTGACGTACAGTAAGAAATTATTTTGTGAAAGCCTCTTAGCGGCATTTTTCTGCTCCTCGAGTGTTCTGAAATAGTGAGTGACTAAAACAAAAGTTATTGTTGACAAATTTAGCAATAATATATAGTTAAGTTATGCTACGAAGCTTTTGGAAATGGTAACCATCAACACAACACTGCTAATAACGTGCTCGTAACTTCCCGGAAATGCGGCACAAAGTACTCCATTTGGGACAGCCTTACCTGCCGAAATTCATGCACTTTCCCAGCAAGTGTTCAGTGCTCATCGTGCACTGTACTGGAGTGCACTCGCAAAGTGCACAGATTGGAACACACAGCCGTCTATTGAGCTAAATGCTATTTTTTTCCCCCCACACATTTGTACCCAAAATATCACAGATTTTGTTTTATTTTTTGGAACGTGAACATTGATTTTCAATCAAAAGTGAAATGTATGAACACCTATATCCATTTTGTTTCTCATACTAAGACCAGTTTTTATTTTGGAGTCGGACTCACTAGCATTTTTCTACTCTGAGTGAATGGCCATTCATTTTGCACTTGCTTGTGCACAGCCCCTTGTTGCAGTTCCACTGGATTTTCAGAGTGACCGCTCTCCCCGTATTAAAATTTTTCTAGTTAAACTTTTATATTGTTGCAAACAAATTTGACATGGAAATGGAACCATAGAGTGTATATTTAACTAATATCATGTTGTCTAGTAAGATAGCTAGGATTCAATTGAGTGTGTGATTTATCAGTTTAAAAGTTTAGGTATCGCTAGCTTTTTAGTTAGCTAGGAATCAGACAGCAGGACACTTTTCTGACTGCAATAAAGTTTGTTTTCTTCCAACTTATTTTTTATTTTAAGGCTTCTGATCACAATTACCTGCTCATTGTGACAAGGGGATATCAAAAGAAACCGGTCGCAGTCGATAATCTGATTGCGGGATTGATAGTACACAAATAATTCATCTCTGCCCCACCAGGTTATGTCTGACGAAGGAATTAACGCATAAGCCTTTTTAAAACATGTTGCCATTACTTGACGCTATCATTCCCAGGAACTGTGGCAGAATTTGAGATCGTTGTTGTTAGTGCCGCAATCTTAAAATTCTGAGAAGTCTTTTGTATGCAAATGAGGAGCGACGCGACTCTGTGACAGCCAATGTAAGATGGCAGGGCTAACGACAACAATCTCAAATTCGGCCACAAACTAAAAGTTTGGGATTTATGACTAACGACATCGGAAAATATTGATTTTATTCACCTTATTCAGCGGGTAAACATGGGCGCTGCCATGACGATTGTCATTCAACATCCGTCTAGCAACGCATTGACTTGCGTGTGATATTTGGTGTTTTAACGGTCTAATATAAGTGGTCTTATTATGAAGTTGTGCTCACTACATCCATCAATATAGTAGAACAGTTCGTCGCCAGATGAAAATTATGTTTTCAGCAGTAAAAAGTGTGTTTCTACGGCTACAATAAGGAGTTTTGTGATCGTGGTATTTCATGAAAATTACGTTGATTTGAATGAGAGGCAGCGTCTAACGGAAGTTTCAAGACAATCGGAGGGCAAACGTGGAAGAAAAAAGACGAAAAGGGCGGGGCTGCATAAGGTGAATACCCAGAAAATACCTCTTTGTTGATGCACGATTTCCTACCAAGTACCTAAGTTAGCAACATGCTACCCACGAATCACAGCCCTGTTTATGCCTCCTCGGCCTCAGCTCAGCGTCGTCGCTTGGATTTGCAGCTAATTTAGGGTGACCAGATTATCAAGATCTTAAACTGGGACATTTTAAATGCACGCGCACAGGAACGAGCACATAGCCCATTTAAACTCACTGTGTACATCACAGAAACATGCTTGGGGTAAATACATCAAATTCGCTCTGATGCCATTCCTAGTCCTGGCTATTAGCTGCTAGGTTAATGTGAGCAACCTGGAGAATGCTCTGCTTGGTACACACAATATTTTGTTTAGGAGTTAAGGCTGTGTGGAAACGAACCAAAAGTATCGCTTCTAAACAAGAACACTTAAGGATATTTCCTTAATGCACATACCTGCTCTGATGCGGTCCTGGTATAGCCAACAAGGTGGGCTACAACAATGTGATGAACATTCCTACTCTCTCAGTACTTTCAGACAGTTTTAGTTTTGACATTTTTTTGTACAAGATTCATTATGTTAGAGGATCAATTAGGTAACACTGATTAAGTAAAAGGGATATTTATGGGGACATGTGAACAGGAGCTTCAGTGCTATGAGTGATGGTAAAACTAAAAAGGATATTTACCTCTGTGCCTTTCTCTGCTCTGTTTTTAAGCCCATTCAGTCACTTCTGCTTGACAGCAGCAGAGGTCAGTGCCTTTGATAGGGCAGAGTCCACTCTGTCCTGGGTCCATCTGACCCAGTTGTCGAACTCTGCCTTCAGGCACTCAGGGTCCTGGACCATTGGCTCGCCAAAGTCCTTCTCCAGGAGAGAGGAGCCTCTGACGAGTTTTCTCCAGAGCCATGATTTTTCCCCACTCCTTCTCGGCCTGGTCAGACGTCATATTCATCTCATGGCACACCATTGAGATGTCCATGCGGATCACCTCCTGCTGGTGCCTTCTGGTCTTGTTGATGTTGGCCACCAGCTTTTCTCTCGTCCTGCCAGGCCTAGTTAGCGGTGATGATGGATTTCTCCACCTGAACCAAGTCCTCGGTGGTCTTGTCTATGGCCATCCTGAGAGCCCGCTCGGTGAGCTGGGCCTCCTCTGCCCCCTCAGCAAGAAACTTTTCCAGTTCCTCCCTCAAGGGCAGACTCAGGACAGCCTGAAACCGCCTACAGACTTGATCCATCACTGCAATCCTAACAACATAGCACAACAATCTTGTTGAAGTGTCTACATGAATAAGCCATTTGTTCTGCTTGAACTTACACCGATCTATTTTTTTTATTATTATGTGTAGCCCATTGTTTTTTTAAACTTGAATTAACCTTCCTAACGTAAAATTTTGAATAATAGGGTAGCCCCGCTATACTTTGTCAAATCAATGCAGGAAGAATTTGCTTGCTGTCTGTCGTTTGTCCGTGTCCAAAATGACAGATTCAATGAACCAGGCCTGTGTGCCTTTTTATACCCAATGCAATGACGCAACAATACAGTTTGCTTCTGACTAGTGATGTCTCAATCATCAATCAATCAGTTACTGTACGTTCA
>JAODXP020008568.1:0-11370 GCA_027497455.2 Sardinella longiceps
TTGGATGGGAAAGAAGTTCATCCACCTAGCAGAGACCATGGTTTTTAATTGTTACTCAAAACATGTCTGTTCACACGATTGGGTGATTACCGTCTTTAGATACCTATTTTCTCTCATCCCTGCCCTTGACTCCTATGACGAGCTCTGTGTAATTGGCAATGAGTCCTGATAGAGAAAAATAAATGTGGTAATGATAAACATATCCATGTATAATGATATAGCCTATATGGTGCTAAATGTTTAAGTATTAGGGGAGATTTAGGGCAACTTTTTATTTTGATTTAATTTAGCGGGACTGCCGTGAACCATCTGCTTTTACCGCACCCGCGAGAGTCTCTCTCTACTCCCGCCCGCGACCGCAAGCGGAGCTCACCAATCGTCCCACGCCGCATACTTTTGCGTTGGGTCCCGCGGGTCCTGCGGGATTCCCGCGGGAGTGCAGGGCTCTAGTGGGAATATAGTACTTGACTTTGAAGAAAGAAAAAAAAAACTCTTAAAAATGTGGGAACATAGAGCTGTGGGAACATACATACACATGCAAGGTACTTTCTCTCTTGTATTAAAAAGTGTGCACGCACATCCAGAATGCACAGATGCTGGGTAAAATAAAATGTGAATAAAAATAGAAAAATACCCAAACACTGTTACTGCTGCTCCCAGTGAGTTTATTTCACAACGTTTCGGTCCAGGTTTGGCCTTCGTCAGGTGTAACCAGAACAAATGGTGGGAGGGGATATATATGGTGCATTCATGAGCTAGGAAGTGGGAAAGGTCCCGTTTCAGAACTTCCCACAATCCCAACTGCGAGCGTTCACAAGGCAACAACAGAAAACCAACATGGCAGCCCCCATGGAAATAGCAACCCTGATGCTAATTCAGTACAAAAAACTTATTGACAATATCGTGTTGACTCATATTCAACAAGAACGAGATGAAATAGAACTCAGAAGGTCAATAGCTTTTGTATAACATATCTTTTCATGTCCTGTGTTTTCAATTTATTAAAATTAGAACCTTTTGACTAGGGCAGCTAGCTAGCCTTACTCATGTATGCGCTGTTATCATATCACAAAATGGACATTAACCTTCCACTTCATGAGTTTATCTGCTGCAGTACACTCATTTACTCCAATGTTTTTAAATATCTTTTCTTGTAGCCTACTGCTCTGCTTCGATGTCTGGTGTAACTTTTCTGCTGCTACTGTTAAGCACTTTAGGTCATCAACTCAAGTGTCATATAAATAAATAACTCCTTGCCTTGTGTAGTAGGACGATCAGGTGGATCGCACCGTAATTGCAATCTCGGGCCAATCGGTGAATCGGGAGCTTGCATATAAGGACTTGGAGACTTGGCCCAGGAAAAACGTCCCTGTTTCCTGGCCTCGTCTTGGCTCCCAACGCACCCGTTTCCGCCTGATCGCCGGTAAGACTTCCTTGTCGTTTGCTGCTCACCGTTACTAGGTTTGCTGTATTTCTTGCGCTTGGATAACGTTTGTTACTCTCTACAGCGTTTGTGGGTGAGCTACAATAAGTTGCTGCATATCCTAATCCACGTAGACACCGTTAAGTTTGCTGCTCGCTTGAATCTGCATTGGAATCTGCTCTGGTAGGTCCACGTTCAGTTTGTTTATGTTGGTAGCCTGTTCCGTGTCTATCGTAGCCTAATTATTGTAGCTTATTGTAACTTTCTGCAGTGTTTGTCAATTGCGACTGAACTATTGGGATTCAGCGTCGCAAGAAACCCGATACAGCTCCCTTGGTATGTAGCGCGATCATTCTAATGTTTTAGCTGGGCTGTTTTATTTATGTGTAGTAACGTGACATTGTATTATGTATTTTAGGAATCGTGGGCATACGCGGCGTTCATTGGGGTGCCTCCTGCTGTTTTGCTTGGCCCTGATCTTTCGTGTTCGACTTGATTGAACACTGTTCCTGTTAACGTTACCTCTGCTGTGCTGCGCTTGCGTAGCACTGTCCTGTCTGCCTGATTGGACTGTGTGGTTTTGTCTGTGTGACGCGTGGCTGTCCGTGAGAGTGTCTGTGTTTGTCTTTATTGTTGTCTGTTATTGCATGTCTGTTCTGTTTGCCCACCTAGCGTGGATAAGCTCTTTTGTGTGTCTTCCGTTGTTTTGCATACTGGTGGGAGGCTTTACCAACTACTGTGGATCACCAGTATAGCTTATTGTGTTTACTTTTCATAAGTTGATTTATTATTTCTTTGTTTGGGTTTTTGTATTAAGGCATTTGTTTATTTTGTTTGTTTTGTTGATCTTTTTGTGTCTTCTGTTTTGCATACTGGTGGGAGGCTTTTTACCAACTACTGTGGATCACCAGTATAGTTTACTTTTCATAAATTGATTTATTATTTCTTTATTTTTCTGTTTTGCGTGTGTGTGTGTGTGTGTGTGTGTGTGTGTGTGTGTGTGTGTGTGTGTGTGTGTGTGTGTGTCTATTAGTGTTCTGCCTTTAATGATATTGATCCTCTCTCTGTCCTCTTTCCAGGTGCTGAGGGCTGACTGTGGGGAGGCGGTCCTGTGCTAGAGGTGGTGGTTTCCCTTCCGGTGTGCTGTGGTCACGTGTGATTGCTTTTCCAAGTTGGACATCTTTGCTGTGGTTGTGTGCACGTGTGAGTGGGTGTGTATTCCTGGGACCTGTCCTAGGCTGAAGACTCGTCCTCCCTGCGGTAGGCCCCCAGCCCAGACTTTCCTTTTCCCTTCCCCTTCCTTTACCATTGAGGTGGTCCACACATTGTGTGTTTGTGTGTTGATTGTCTTTCAACATATATAGTTTTATATCTTTTTTTTCAATAAATGAATTTCATGGAAACACGCTTCCTGTCTTGAGAGTCAAACGAATCTGTGTGCTTTCAACAACCTAGGGGTATTAAGTTACACCTCCAAAAGGAAATTGGTCTAGATAACTCTAGTGGCGTAGTCAGAACATTATTACAACACCCTCATGCTACAATCGCAACCGCGTATCCTCCTTCCCCGCATTAGAAAATAATTCCGGGAACACGTTTCCTATAATATCCACTCTTGCCAGAGTAAAGAATCATTAACAGGCACAGGTGAACTCTGTGTGTATAGCCTAAAGCTAGGTTTATAGTCATACGTGCGTCGCACCGCAAAGCCCTCTACGACGACGTAGAGCCTGTTGTAGACCCTCTCCGTGGCTCGACGTGCACCTCCAAAATTTCCTATCTATCCGTCAATGCGTGTACGAGAACGGAGAGGGCACTGGGTCAGGTAAGGGCTGTGATTGGTCAATCTCCCGGTTTCTTCTCACAACACCAGGGAGAACTCTAGGCTATCCTATCTCTAGCTTTTTGGTTAGATAGCAAGCTAGTTAGCAGACAGCAGGACACTCCTGGCTGCAATAAAGTTCATTTTCTTCCATGCAGTCAACTTATTTGTGCCTACTGATCACTATAACCTGCTCCTTGTGACGGTCATTCCCGACGGCAGTATTTTTCTCTCCTGGCTGAGGGACAAGCGACGTAGAAGTATGATATGACCGGACACGCAAGCGGAGACTCGGAGACGGACATGCAATAGGTGTACGCAGAAGTATACTTGAGCCTTAACTTGTAAACAGACTCTACTTGATCGGGTGTATCGATACATTCGTAACGTTAGCTTTGCTGCCCTCTTGTGACAACCCTTGTGAAAAAAGTCTTGCGTTGAAGGCTACTACAAACTACAGTTTAAGTATTATTGAGGTTCACACAATGCTTTTTTCACAAGGTAGCCTAACCATTTATACAAACACACACATACACATACACACACACACACACAAATATAAGTGTAAATAGGCATTATTACGGCCGATTCACACACAAACCTGGTGCGGGCGCGGTTTTGGGGCGATTTCATTTAGAATACATGTTAACAGGTTAGGTCATTCAGACTGTACGCGTGTTCTGCGCGGCTCCTGTCCGGTTTCTGAGCGGTGAACTGCGCAGCTCCCGCGCTGCTTTTTTGAAATAGAAACAAGTTCTATTTTTCCAAGCGTTTTCAGCGTGGTAAGCGGGACTTGCGCGGTGTCCATAGATTTTGAATGCAGAGCTTGGGCAGCCGGTTTGTGCAGAACACCGCAGAGACAATTTCTTGTGTGAATGCCCAAGCTCACAGGTACCGCTCATGGACCGCACCGCGAACGCGCAGTTTTTTGTGTGATTCGGGCCTTAGGTTTTGACTATGGGCAAATAATTGGCTTATAGGAATGCAATTATGGCTCTGCTTCAACCCATGACCCCTGGGCCTGTCCCCAAGTCAGGATGGATGGAGCTGATGAAAATGGATGATGAACTTTTTTATCGCCATACGCATCTCACTCATGCCCAGTTTGAGTACTTGACCCACCGTCTAGTGCAACAAGGGCTCTCAGATGGGCTTGTGCCAGCTTTCAAGAAAGCTCTGTTGTTTCTGTGGTATCTAGCAAACCAAAATTCCTTTCGGGAAATGTCTGACAAATTCGATGTCAAGGAGCAGCCCACAATGCGGTAGTTAAAGTTGCAGAGTGCCTGAGCAACATGGCATCTGAATTTATCTGTTGGCCTGCTGAATGTGAGAAGAGAGCAAGTGCTTTTGCATTCAATCGTATGTGTGCTGTAGACAACATAATAGGAGCTATAGATGGATGTCACATCCAAATTAGAAGACCAGTGATTTGTGGGGGGATTACATAAATCGCAAGGGTTTTTATTCTGTTTTGCTCAGGGAATTGTAAATGAAAAGGGGAGGTTTATTGATATTTTTGCTGGTCCACCTGGTAAAGTGCATGATGCACGGATGTTGCGTGCCTCTTCCTTCCTTGATTCCTGGAGGGACAAGATGGGTGCATTTGAACTACTAGGGGATACTGCATACATTGGACAGAACTGTCCTTTCATTATAACCCCAAAGAGGGACAATGGCAGGTTGAGAGATGAAGACCTCTTACAAAATGCTGAAGTCAGTCGTGGCAGAGTGGTTGTAGAGCAGGCATTTGGGAGGTTGAAATGTAAATGGAGAAGGCTACGAAACACTCGGATGGATGTGGTTGTGAAATTAGTGGTTGCAGCCTGTGTACTGCATAATTTCACACTGGGTCCTGCTGACGTTTGTCTGGACCATCTACAGGGATTCCCATGTCAGGATGACAACAATGACTATGCAGGATGACAACAATAACTATGCAAACAAAACAAAATATTGACAAGAGGGAAACAGGGACATCAAAATCAAATGAATTCTCATTTTCTTTAATAAATAACAGGGTTGACATCTGTAAATCAGTAAAAAAGTCAGTAAATACCATAAATGCATACAAGTTTAACAGATGCACATATCTTCGTGTTGTCAATACACTTTACATTCATTACATAAATTAACAATTCAACACATCTATAATATACATTTTTTTTAATGCAACATTCTCTGAATGATTTTTCTAAAATAATAAATAATTGTTGTTGTTTTTTATTCTGATACTTTCTCATATTATCCTGAGTGCTTTAAATAACATTTTTTTTACAATATGCTTTTTACATTTTTAAAATATATATTAAAAAAATGTATTATTAAAAAATATACATTTTTTAAATATCTTTTTTAAAATAAATTTGTTTTTATAAGTTTTCTATTAATATTGTATCCTGGCAAGAAGCCTATTTTCACATTCACAGTAGTTTTGCACTTAAATATTTACAATACACATTTTTTAAAAATATATATTTTTAACATATCTACAATATATATTTAACAAAGAACATTGTGTGTGTGTGTGTGTGTGTGTGTGTGTGTGTGTGTGTGTGTATGTGTGAATGTATGCATTGGTCAGTGTGTGTCTTACATTTTCTCTAACATGCGCGTCATCATACGCTCAAATGAGTCTTGGGCAGACCGCATTTGTTGTAGAAGTTCATTGTGCCTCCTCTCACTGGATTCTTGAGACTCACGCATGCATACAAGTACTTCCCCATCAAGCTTTCTCTTACGTTCTGGCAAGTTTGGGGGGGGGGGGGGGTTCGTGAGATGGGCCTATGTAGTTCCAAAGCTTCAGGACGGTGGACACTGACCCCACTAGCATCTCCCGTGACGGGGAAAACAATGTCATGGTGGCCCCCCAGCAATTCCTCCATTTCGTTGAAATATTGGAAGCGGGTGGCGCCCCTCCCTGTGCGTTTGTTGTTGTCTTTTACGCGTTTGTAAGCATCTTCGAGTGTCCCCCATTTACGGGCAACTTTTTCTGGCTCGAATTTGACATTGAATGCTTCAGTTAATTTGTTAGCCATGATTTCCCACATTTTTTTTGCTGCCCTTTCCCGATCTGATTTGTGCATTTTTATTTTATTTTTATTTATCCTTTATTTAACCAGGAAAGAAACCCACTGAGATTAAAAATCTCTTTTACAAGGGTGTCCTGGCCAAGTGGCGGCAGAAGTTACAAAATTAAAAATTCCAGTTGCATTAAAATAATAACAAATCAAGTAAAACAGTTACAGACAAGGGAATTAAACTCGCTCAATGGAATCAGTTCTGTTAATTTCAAGTCCTTTTGTAAATTGTTCCATGAAGTAGGAGCAGAAAACACAAGGCCCTTTTTCCCTGTTCTGTACGAAAGCAAGGGACATAGAGTAACAAATGGCCTTTGGAGAGCAGACTATAAGATTCAACATTCCTCATTGTGATAAGGCTGCAGATGTAGGGTGGCAGTAGTCCAAGTATTGCCTTGTATATAAATGTATACCGGTGAGTGAGTCTCCTGATAGTCAGTGCAGGCCATTGAACTCTGGCATACAGTTCACAGTGATGAGTTTGGGCCCTACAGTTAGTGATGAACCTCAGGGCACCATGATACACAGAGTCAATCTTACTCAGACATTGAGCTGAAGCATTCATGTACAGCAGGTCTGCATAATCTAAAATGGATACAAAAGTTGCAGAGACAAGGCGCTTCTTAAAGGGAAACTTTGGTCATTTTTAACTGAATCTCTATTGCACAAGCTACCCAAGACAGGCCAATCCCGAAGACGCAACAAATTTTGGTCAAACCGTACAGCTGTTCTCGAGCGGAAAGTTAGCCCAGACAGCTAACACATTGGGGCAGACTTATAAACTGTATTTTTGAATATCATTACATGCTCCAAATCTCACCCCAAAAGCTCTGCAACATCAGTGAACACCTTACAACAAAGAACTGCAGTGTTTATGGCCTCAAATGACTGAAAAAGTGGTCAAAGCAGTGTGTTTGTCAAAGCAGCAACGTACCTAGTTTGTTTACATATCCTTGCTATGGTTAATTAAATAAAAGCATCAGCAGAGATGTGGGGTAGGGGGTGCGTGCGTAGCAGTTGCACGGACAACCCAGGTTCGCATTTCCTAAATTGCGTCAATTATCTATCAGCCGTGGATGTGTGTGTTTGTTTTGTGCAAATGAACATCAAACTGTTTCAGTCTAAAAACGTTCCTACTACAAAACCCATCACAAATTAGCATTCAAAATGAGGAGGAGACACACACAATATGCCCACACGCATTCACTCACACACAGAGGAGCGAGAACAGCTCAACACTGACAAGTAGCGTCAATATTTTGGTCATTAATTACTAGCCGCCTTACAAGCCATCCATGCATCTCTACATGTGTATCGTCGGACTAATGGGATGTCGGAACAATGGGCTTCTTTTTTTCGGACTAATGGTATGTCTGACTAATGGGATGTCGGACTTATGATACGGAACCGAAAAATCGCCCCTTGCTAAACATTTTATGGAAGCTGGCCACCCGCTATCCTCTCTGTCTTTCACTGTCGTGGAGCACATCAAACCATTTGCAGAGAGGGGGTAACATTGATAAAAGATTGCTACAAAGGGAATGTTACTGGATCTGGACCCTTAAATCACTACAGCCCAGTGGCATGAATGATGAATTCATCTTGACGTGTTTTTATAAGCTAGAATGGAATGTTATATCTATTCACATCTTGTATTGTGATATTTGTGCATTTGATACATGACTGTACCTTATATACCTTATATGCAAATCCTACAGCCATTGTTTCAACCAATGGTTTACACTCAGCCATTTCCAATTGAAAGAGGCTCCCGACAGGGATAGCCTGACATAGCCCGACCATACTACTGCTGTTCATCCGTATTCATGGTCTGGAGGTTCTTTAACCTGACGCGATTATACTGCGGGGGGAGGGCATTTGCTTCTGGTTTGAAACGATTGGACAGCTCGTCTAATCAGCTTCGCTTATTGGCCGGTAGACTCTCTACCGATGTAAACACGCCCCAGAGGACCGTGCCCAGACCATGATACGTATGAACATTCGTATTATGGGCGGGCTATGTCAGGCTACGACAGGGATGCCCATTGTCACCTATGCTCTTTGCAATCTCCCTAGAACCACTGGCGCAGGCTATAAGGCAGAATGAAATTTGCAACTTTCCACTTAAGTCATGCAATAATTCCATTTCACTTTTTGCAGATGACATCTTACTGTACATATCAGACCTAGAGGGCGCCCTACCCAATATTCTACATATCTTTGAATTTGGTTCACTCTCTGGTTATAAAATCAACTGGGATAAGTCCAATTTGTTGAAATTAAATAACATACCAGTGTTGTTACCGTTACCGTTGTACATATCTGGGCATTATCATACATACGTCAATGCAGCGAGTGGTCCAAGACAACTATGAAACTATTTTAATTAAGGTTCAAAGGGATCTAAACAAATGGGCTGCTCTGCCAGCATCATTACGATCAAGGATAGTGGTGGTGAACATGAACATCCTGCCCCGTGTGAATTTCTTAAGTGCAATGATCCCCTTACCTCCTCCAATTAAGTACTGGAAAAGGCTTGACTCTGCAATCAGACAGTATATCTGGAACAAGAGACAATCTAGACTTAAATTTCTTACTCTGCAACGTTCAACATGTGATAGGGGTTGCACTTCCCAACTTTAAGATGTACCACTTGGCCTTTCAGTTGCGTGCCCTTAAGGTGTGGTTGGACCCCTCATCTATAGCCCCATGGAGAGAAATAGACTACAGGATTTTGCTTTTGCGGGTATATGTCTGAAGAAGTGTTTGTTATCCTATGGTCCTATTATAACAAATACATCGGCTAACTTTAAACAGGTAGAAGGGCACTTGGGAATTTTAATCAAGTGGCACAGAGACACTCCTCTATGGCACAACACAAAGCAACGAGAGAGGCTAAACAAACGTGATTCACTGTGCAATATATCAGAACCCCAACTTCAAAGTGTAACCATGGTATGACTAGCAATCGAGACGAGAAAAGCTAACCTGTCATGCAACCAAATAAATGCAAGGGGACTAAACGAAACTGATGACTTGCGAATTACAGAATACATTCATTGTCATGACACGCTGTTTAGACCACCCAAAACTGTGGCAGCTAACTTTGACAGGGCTACGTAGCCCACGTGACAAGCTCAATTTTGTTAGCTGTAGCTGTAGAGATTCACTCACAATCGTAGCAGAAGTAGCAGTAGAAATTGGCAATCCTACCTTTCCGTGTTAACTGCTAAATCCATTGCAAAGGACTGATGAGTTTATCCACAATGCAGAACTTTGCTTGGGTGCCAGGCATAACTACATTAGTTGTCTTAACAATAGCCTATGTTTTCCCTTCGGTGTTTAAATGCAATGCAGCTAGCGTTAGGTATCGCAATTGGTTGCAAATGCAAAAACGTTTTTCCCTCGTGTGTTTAAATGGCCATTTCTGCTATGAAAATGCTTCTTTATGGTAGGCCCTATGGGTAAAACCAAAGTGCTATATAAGTGTCTGTGGTAAAACTCCCTCCGGATCTGGGCCCGGCCGGTCGCGTCACCGCGTCGGCAGTGTGAAAGAACAACCGACTCCTTAAAGTGCCATGTTAATAGCGGGCAGTGTGGCAGTGTAAAAGCGGCTACAGAGGGCATCATTTTTAAATGACTAGTAGTGAGCAAACAAGTTGGTAGGCTATTCAAACCTATGCATTCTAATGGGTCAGTGGTACCCAGCCTGGGACCCAAAATGGCGGAATGAGCTTATAGAACGTTTTATCGAACGTCTATGACATCAGCTGATAACTATCACACTCACTGTGTGTACAGAAGTGGTTGGCATACTTTCTAGATATAGTTATGCTTGAGCTTTCTACAGCTAGGATAAACAAGGCAAAAAGTAAAACTATCAACCTCTGGAGGGATACTGCTGATCAGATTTCTAAAATGATGACCTCAGACAATCAAGTGGATGAGGAATAAACAAGATGTTTTTTTCTTACCTCCGCCAAGGAGGTTATGTTTTCCTTGGCGTGTCTGTATGTCTGTGAGCAACATAACTCGAAAAGTACTGCACAGATTTGGATGAAACTTTCGGACCACGTCTGTATTGGGAAAAGGAAGAACTGGTTCGATTTTGGTGGTGATCGGTGATCCAGAACACCACCTGGAGTGGATTTTGTCAAAAGTGAAACTAACATTTCCACTGACCCATACTTTATCTGATTGACACGAAACTTGGTACACATCATTTATGGACCATGTCTCAAAAAAGTTATCCATTGTTTTGTTCAAAAGTCCAAGTGCTCACCTTCTTTTTTTTTCTCATTATTAGTATTTTGGTTTTATTTTGATGTTTCATTTTACCATATCCCTTCCTCTTTGATTTTCTGTTTAATACCTATGTGCCTAGGCCCAAATTTAGCGTTATTTTAGTTTTAGCATAGCATATGCATTGAAATGGAGAGTAGCCAGATAGCAACACATTACATTACATTTCAGCACTTATGCTAAGCTAAGGCTAAAATTTGGTTGCCAAGATTAGGAAAGCATATGCTATGCACTGAGACCAAAACGGTTTTACCCACATAACTTCAGGGTAGAGGATGAATGTGTTTGATGCGTGACTGACGTTGAGATTGTTATTGTTGTCTTTTCGTGCCCTGGCCAGAGGCCGTTTGATTAGCGTTGTTGATCAGGAAGGCTTTTCAAGGCAGTCCAATTTGGAGGTGAAGGAGCAGACGAGTCCAGCACGAAACAGCTGGGTCGTGAAAATCAGGATAGGTATTAAACAGAAAATCAAAGAGGAAGGGATATGATAAAATGAAACATCAAAATAAAACCAAAATACTAATAATGAGAAAAAAAAGAACAAGGAGAAAAAACAAAGGAAATAGCCTACCAGGTTGTCTGGGACCCTACCCCCCCCTTTGGTCTTAGTGCATGTGCTTTCCTAGTCTGACATCCCCAAATTTAGCGTTATTTTAGTTTTAGCTTAGCATATGCATTGGAATGGAGAGTAGCCAGATAGCAACTCATTACATTGTTGGATACATTTCTATATCCTGATTGTAACG
>JAODXP020008571.1:0-12014 GCA_027497455.2 Sardinella longiceps
TGGGCAACGATTTCTCTATGAAACAGCGTCAAAAGCTGCTGCTTGGGTCTCGGCGTCGCGTTGTGGCCGGCGTCGCCATTTTTTAACTCAAAGTTCAACATGGTTGTGGCCGGCGTCGACGTTTTTAAAACGGCGCTCAAAGTTCAACATGGTTGAACTACGACCCTTTTGACGCTGACCTTTCAGTGTTGAATTAGTGTTTTGTTTTAGCATAAATAAACTAGCAGGCAATCTCATCTATGTTACAGCTCTCCTAGCCTCTGATATATTAGTCAAATGCAAAATTAACATTTTGGATCAAGCGAGCTGAGCTTTTCAACGGTGGTCATGTGAAAGCCCCTTAAAGCAATATACCGGAGCAAGTTTAAGCATAGTCCTGCTGCACGAGACTTCTAACAGCAATATATTTCGCATGAAATTAAAGAATCGCATCTTACTTTCGGTTTCCAACAGTCAGGTCCCATTGATTCAGTGTAAAGTGCCTGTTTGCTTCTGTGTTCGCGTTCGGTCTGTGCTGTACCAAATTATTTTGTTCCACTCGCTAACTAGCACATTTAGCAAGCTCTTTCAACAGGGCTATGCTTGAATTCACTCCGGCACTTTCCTTTAAGAGCTCACAGGAGAGTGTTCAGAGCACAGAGACTACTGGGGCTACAGTGGAGGGAGGGAGGGAGGAAGAGAGAGAGAGATCTATACTTACTGTCTATACTATAATTATAGATCTACTGTATACTATTCTTACGATACAAACACAGATCTACACTTACTGCCAATCATGTACAGATAGTCACACACACACACACACACACACACACACACACACACACACACACACACACACACACACACACACACACACACACACACACCTGTATACATATGCATCTCCACCTCCTACACACACAGTGTTGGATGATTACTTTTGTGAACACTATTTGTATTGCACACAACGTGTATTTTTGTCATACCAATAAAGCCCTATTGAATTGAACTGAATTGACAGAGAGAGAGAGAGAGAGAGAGAGAGAGAGAGAGAGAGAGAGAGAGAGAGAGAGAGAGAGAGAGAGTAGGCAGAGGGCAGGAAATAAAGACTGAAATGGAAAAAAGGGAAAATGAATCAACAGAAGGTGGAGGGAATGAAAAAGGAAAAAAAATAAATAGATAGATAAATGATAAATAGATAGAAAGAAAGGGGAAAAAGATAGATATAAAGAAAGGCGATGAAAAAGGATGTGGAGAGACAGGCTTTTACAGACTTAAAAGTGTGTGAAAATCATTCCACAAGGCCATTGTTGAACCACCATAATGCACAGATAACCCACACACACACCCACCCACACACACACACACACACACACACACCTCTTCCATCCCAGCCTTGTCCACAAAACATTCTTGTCAATTACTGTGAAAGCTGCAGCCTTAAATGACACCTACAAGCCTTCTGCTCTTCAGACGCAACTGCAGCAGACTGCCCACTGCCAGGATAGTGTGTGTGTGTGTGTGTGTGTGTGCATGCATGCATTCACTCACAATGTGTTCACTGTGTGCATTGTGGGTCACTAACTTAACGTGACACATTAGTGACAGGATGATGTGTGCAATCACCCACAATGTGTTCACTGTGTGCTGCGTGGCTCATGAGATGAGATAAAAGCAGAGACTGCCATTTCCCTTATGCGATCCAAAAAAACCCCAGTCTGTACTCAAAGAGTGTTACAACATCTGTGCTATAGGCTTCTATTGGGTTCCAGAGCCTTCGCCTTTTCACCTCACTTCATCTTCACACCTGCTGCTGCTTCCAAAAAAAGCCCCTCCTCCTTCTCCTTCTCCACCTCCTCCTCCTTCCCAACATGGCCTCCGTCATTAAAGCCCCAGGTTGCCATAGCGATCGGAGACAGCCAGCGCTGCGCCTAGGTTCACAAAGTATGATGACACCCACTGGTGTCACGGCTCCTAAGCGTGTAATTAAAGGTCAGGTAGGTCATTTGAGGTGAGTTGGGACGCTGCGGTCGTTTGACGGTGTGATTACTGTTTACCCGCCCAATGGGTTCCCTTTCGGCCCGCAATTAAGCGGATGTCGCAATCACATAGCTGGCCTGAAACTGCGCTTAAGATATATATTGCTTTCACACAGCCAATTACTGCTAAGGGGGTGTGGAAAACAAATGACAGCAGTTTGAAGGTTCAACACCAACTTATATAAAGGAGACAGAGCCCAGATGGCATTGACGTTAAACGAAAAAAAAAAAAAAAAAACACACACACACACACACAAAAAAGAGGGCATTGGCAAATCTTTCTAATCAGAGCTCTACGCTCTTACTGGTCTCTGGAACACTCCGGAATGTGTGTCGCTATGACAGCGCTGCCTTTGTTCTCCACTTCAGCTTCGTGTCGGGATTCCACAGCCCCTCATTTTCATGGAGCTTTCAACAGGTCAGAGTTAAATGGCAGGAAATGTCTCTGATTTCCATGACATTTGCACCTGTCACCTACTTCTCTTAGAGCGATAATTGGTCGTAAAAAAAAAAAAAAAAAAAAAGTCTTGTCTTCATTTGGAAATAATGATTTCAATGTGCTGCAATTTGCTGCATTTGAATGAACCCATTGACTTTCACAGCCTGTCCAGGTTAGCTAAGAACAAAGCCCAAGGATTTTTGGACTGACATGACATCTGTTCCATTTAGGCCTACACATATATCAGTACTCTTAAAGGATAGCTCCGGAGTGAATTCAAGCATAGCCCTGTTGAACGAGCCTGCTAAATGCATTAGTTAGCGAGTGGAACAAAATAATTTGGAACAGCATAGACCGAAAACGAAGCACTTTACATCGAGTCAACGCCATCTCAGATCTTACTTTCGGTTTCGAATAAACAGTTGCCATTGATTCAGTGTAAAGTGCTTGTTCGCTTCTGTGTTTGCGTATGGTCTATGCTGCGCCAAATGATTTTGTTCCACTCACTAACCAGTTCATTTAGCAGGCTCGTTCAACAGGGCTACGCTTTAATTCACTCCGGAGCTATCCTTTAAGCACACACTTTTATCATTCCAAACAACCTACAAGAATATAGGCACATTGTAAACATTTAAGAAGCTTGCCAATAAAGATGTTTTTTTTATAATGCTGGTCAATCAGGCCATTTCAAAGTTTCACGTCTTGGCTAAAGGTTGAAATGTTTGTAAATACATTCAGTCATAAACAAGTGAGATTGTTCTCTTGCTCCCTTGTGTTGTTGTCTATCCTCCAAATGCAGGATGCCAAGTAAGTCTGCTCTGATCTCAGAGAAATGACATTCTAACAAACCGCTGATGAGTGGGGCATGCTTCTACACTCACCCGGACATGTCAGAGCTCTTCATTTACTAATTAATTACAACGTCTCATTTAATCACTCGCTGACACCCTGGCAGATACAAACACACTGACAGCACCGACTCCCTCGTACATAGACACCAATAGCATTAAGTCCCCTACATTACATACCAACGGCACCAACTACCAATAGTTGATACATAGACAGCAGCAACTCCCTGATACATGAACACCAACACCACCAATCCCACGTACATACAGTAATTTCCCGCATATAAGCCGCATTGTGTATAAGCTGCAGGACAATGTTTTACGCAAGTTAAAAAAAAAACTAAACCATATTAACACCATATTAACTGTTCCCCTGTTTTAACCTCATAGTGGAAGAAATTTTGCAAAATCAATGTGTAAGCTGCGGCTAATAGTCGGGAAATTACGGTACACACCAACAACGCTAACTACCTGCCACATGTACAGACAGCACCGACTCCCTGTTACATACACACTAACACCACCGAGTCCCTCGTACATACATGTACTGTATACACATAAACACAGGTGTCATGAACTAAAGGTTAGCTCAGAATATGTTTTAGCCTCAAACATACTATAGTGATGTTTGCTGATCTTGCTCAGAAGTCTACATGCAAGGGCAATATGCTGCTGCTGCTGTCGTTCTTAATAATTATGCTTCAAGAAAACAATCTCTTCTCAAAAGCAACCTAGGTCCTAGATGACTAATGCAAAGTTTGTGTGTGTGTGTGTGTGTGTGTGTGTGTGTGTGTGTGTGTGTGTGTGTGTGTGTGTGTGTGTGTGCGCGCAATTATGAGGTCGAGGGGTGACAGACAGATGTGAGTCACATATTCATTTTCTTCTCTGTATAAGTGTTAGGTGAACACACGCACAAAGTCTCTCTCTCTGTCTCTCTTTCTCTCTCTCTCTCTCTCTCTCTCTCTCTCACACACACACACACACACACACACACACACACACACACACACACACACACACACACACACTCTCTCTCTCTCTCCCTCGCCTCATCTCACCCCACAGGAGTGAACTCTACCCATCTGCTCCAATCTCGTCTGCAACATCATTAGCTCAGAGGTGCCCCAGCAATGGCAGGCTAAGAGTTCAACATCATCCACCCAGACAATAGTCTCATCCACGGCTCTATTATCACTACCATGAGAGCAAAGACATAGTTTAACCTGGAGTGCTCCTGCTGAAGTCTATACTATTGGTCTGTGTGAAGAGTTGAATAACAATTGTGGATATGGGTGTTTCAGGGTGCTGATACTGCCAAAGCCTTGTTGCAAGAGATTATGCTAACTCACTATTATAATACAACAGATGTCTCACTTATTTTGTTTTTCTTATTTTCATAGTAAAGCGCAATCTTTACATCTGCTCCTTTTTTTTCTTTAGTTTGCTTGTTTTCTTTTGTTTGTTCGTTTTTTTTTTTCTCAACAAGAGGTTGTGGGTGGGATGCGGGTTATTGTGTCTTGAATGTGTCTTTAAGAGGATATAAAACTGTAGGCCCTACTGTGATTTATACTTTATCTAAGACAATAAAAATACATGTAAAAAAGTACTCCAGATGTTTTTCACTGCTCTGAACAAAAGAAAACAAAAACAAAAACAAAAACAAAACCAAAGCAAGCAGGGGAACATGTGGTGATGTGGTCTTATTGAGGGGATAAATTAAAGACTAAGGCTGAGTGTCAAATCGCACACTTCTCGCAGTGCACTGCAATGTAGTCCATAATCTCAGAACTTGCTGTCATAATGTGCCTTTTCAACGTTCAGTGTTGCTCCAAATTGATCACTGCTTTGTAAAACTAGGTGGAGATGACGGACGTAACCGCTGTTTAAATCGACATCAATTCAGATTGATGACTGTAGTTTTTGCAGTGTTTGTGAATCTAAACGCACTACTGTATGGACTGAAACATAGTGTTCGAAGTGCTCAAGCGCGCAATGTGAGACACAGCCTAACTTCTACGTTCAAACCACAAGCGATAAATTGGCAAGAGTTGCCAAAGACTCCCAAGAAATATCGCTTAGCACAACAAACAAAAACGGCAAAGTTGCCCATGACGCTAGCACTAGAACGTTCGATCCTGCTTCTCTAAAGAAGTCGCACCAGGAAAGCGATATTGTGATTGGTAGTCGCCGAACTGCAACATAGCTGATTACATAAAGTTAAACAAAGTTTAACTTTCTGTCATCGCCCAAGTCGCCCACCACACCTGCTGCTTTTGTCGCCGAAATCGCCCAAGTCGCCCACCACACCTGCTGCTTTTGTCGCCGAAATCGCCCGTCTCCATAAAAAGTCAAAGTCAATTACTTCCGTCGCCCGTGTCGTCTGGATCGCTTCGGGTCTGAACGTACAGTAAGAGTATAGGAGGTATGAACAGAATACTGTGAGTAGAAAATACCCCACAGATCCCTGGCTAGTAAGATATGCTGACCTCATAAGATTGACCTTTGACCCCTGAGTCAATCAATCAATAGTTTGAGGATTTCGACTGTTACAGCACATGCACAAAACAGCAGCACATGCACAAAACGAGCCAACTGAGCAGTACCAAAGTCCTTCTAAGGCAAGTCCCATCACTCGGCCGCCATATTGGACACGCCTCCGGGCAGCTATTTGGGCTTAACAAGACCAGACCCTCCAAAATGAATGGGGAAATGTCCATAAGTACAGATTGGCTGGTCGTATGGACTTAAAAAGTATATGGTGTGAATCCTTGTTTAAATCTGAGTTGAACAGTGCCAAAATATACCAGACAGACGCTAAAACAAAGCTAAAAAGACGTTATTTAAAACGGCAAATTGCTTACTGCGCCTGCGCTGACAATCGCGGCATGGCTATCACCATAGTGACGGAGGGAGTAAACAAAAAGCTAACCGTCAGTCATACAGCGTTCAGTAACGCGATTGGCTATTTCTACCGTAAGGCAGGACTTCCAGTTTCTCTACTCCGCCATCTTTGCGTTACGATCGGCCGTAGTGCATTTCAATGGAAGGACTTCTGAAGTGATTTGTCTCCTCCTATATAAGTGTCTCTGGCAGTACTGACCACGCTCACAATAGCAGCAGCTGCAAATATACTGCATAAATGTATTGCACTTAAAGGAAAGCTCCGGAGTGAATTCAAGCATAGCCCTGTTGAAATAGCCTGCTAAATGCACTAGTTAGCGAGTGGAGCAAAATAATTTGGAACAGCATAATAATCAGTTTTCATTGATCTATTGTAAAGTGCTTGTTCGCTTGTGCATTCGTGTTCGGTCTATGCTGTTCCAAATTATTTTGTTTCACTCGCTAACTAGTACATTTAGCAGGCTCGTTTAACAGGGCTATGCTTGAATTCACTCTGGAGCTTTCCTTTAAGTTGAACAAAGGCATTTTGTTTCCTGGTTCAGCCTCTCCCCACATACTTGTTGATAGGAGGTGTTTGTGAATAAATTGGTAAACAGAAAGAACGATTAATGTTGATGAACCAAACTACAAGAACTAGTTTCACACAATGCCCGTCAGTATCGTAATGCCCATCAGTGGAGACATGTAACACTCATAATAGGTAAAGACACATCACTATGAGATGGCAACAAGTAGCATTCCCTTGGCAGAATTATACTGTTTCAAAGATCTCTGGATCAATTCAGGTCATGACATGACCTCGGGCAGGTAGGCAGTGAGCACCTCAGTCACGAGTCTTTTAAACAGATAGAAGCCTGATTCAAAGGCTGGTCATGTGATCATGTTATTGATGACGGCCTTGAGATGTTTCAACTCACCTTTGCTGGAGTAGCGCTGAGGTGGTAGGTCAAAAGGCACAGGGAACCCAGAGGAACCTTTGTCAGCGGGGAACACGTTCTTCTGCACACGGAACGTAGTCTGGTTCTACACGGGTGAATAACAAGGCAAAGTAAGGCAATTTGATTTATCAAAGTGAAAGACTGAAATGACCAAACACTCATCACTTATATTTGAGCTTTATTTGGGGCAAAGAACGCGTTTCCCCAAGCGCATCCAGGGCCGTCACAACAGGACAGGCAAATCTGTCATTTTAGTAGTTTAGTTGGTGGTCTTTTTCAATTGAATCTGACAGAGTTTGACAATTGCAAGTTCAACACAAATAATTGCATTAATGGAAGTTGCTTGAAGATTATAACAATGTGGTTTAAGTTGGTGTTCATGGGAGGTAAAGGGCCTCCATGCCCTATTTGCTTGGGGCCCCCTAAGTACCTTGAAACAGCCCTGAGCGCTTCCTCAGGTTTGCTCGTACATTTACATTTATGCATTTAGCAGACGCTTTTATCCAAAGTGACTTACAAAAGAGGGATAACAATCAAGCTACATCACAATACAAACAAATGCCTATTCTCAATTCACATATCTAAATTCACTTTTTTTCAAATATTGGGAAGCCCATAAATTGGGAAGTCCCGAATAGATAGCTTTTAGAATATTCATGCAAAAAAATGTAGAACTTTGATCTCTTTGGGTGTTCCCAATTTGTGGGCTTCAGATGTGCATTATTTTAAAGAAAGTATGTTTTAAATGTCATTACCCAATTTTTTCAAGTCAGAAGAAGGGGTAAATTCAATGCATTTCAAAAACAGAACGTTCAGTTTACTATCATGGAATGGTTTTAGAATCTCGGAATGTTCAGGTGTGAAATAGGGAACCGAAGTCAAGCCCACTTCCGGGTTTCGTGATGGCAGGGCCGGCGCTAGCCATTTGGGTGCCCTAAGCGCAAATGCTTGGTGGTGCCTACATCAAGCCCAGGCCTAGGCTACATCAAAGATTCTAGAGCACTCCACTCTAGAATCTTTGGGCTACATAACAATCTTTCCTTTATGCCAGAGTGGTACAGAAGCTAAGCAATGCTGCTGATGTCATAGAGCCACAAGCATGATGTCATAGGCTACCTTACTGAGAAGTCCATGTCAGTTCATTTTAGTTCATGTGGTTACAGACCAAAGTGAACAGCCAGTACTTATTAGACAACAACTACAGGCCAAAAATGGGATAGTATTTCAAAAGAAAAGGTAAGTGGAAAAAAATTCCACACTAGTTTTGATCAAAAATGTTCTAGAAGAGTTTCTCTTCCATTAATTGATTTAAGACAAAGGCAGTTTTTTTCCTACATGGTGTTCAATTTCTGTAGTCGACTTGATAGGCAATATACAGTATACCTTTCTACCTAAGTAACCAACATAAAGCCTATATCATGCATGCATTATATACAGTAGGCCTACGTATCAGTAGTCTGACTTTGCCTTCCTACATACTTCCGGAAGGGTATCATTCTGTTTCAAGAGTGGGGGGAAAGAATTTAGGACGCCAAGCCCACAGTGGCTTAGAATATCTGTGATTTAAAGGGGGCAACATGGTCAAAGTTAGGGGCAACAGCCAGTATGTGTTTCCTTTTTTGTCATTGCTTTAGGTCAGCTCTTGTTCAGTTAAACATCATGTCACATCTTTGTCTGCTCCCAAACAATAACAAAGAATCCCTGACCACATCTTTAATTTACCTTACTTTAAAAAGTTGATGGTTCTATAACACTTTATGGGTAAACTGGTGGCTGTGCCATGGCCACAGTGTTAAAGCAGTAAAGTAAGATGTGTAACACTATTACACATATCTCCAGTGTGAGCAAAAATAAGCTTTTGTTAAATATATAGGAAGTCCACAAATTGGGAATACAGATTAGATGCAGATTAGATACAGACCAAGCTGTTAGGAAAATGCACAAGCATGTAAAACCACTTGTGTCTCTTTTGAAAGAAAGTTAATTTAGATGTTTATTTGTTATTACCTATAGAGATTGCCAACGTTACGTAATCACCATCGACAACCGCAAAGCATTTTGGGTTTGCAGTCATTACTATGGTAACTATATCGAGTTACAACGAGCGCGACAATCTACTCAACTACAACTAGAAAAAAATAAGGAAGTTTATTTTATTAATTATTATTATTTATATTATTTATTATATAAAGACCAAAATGCCATCTAGTTGTTGTGTTGTCGGCTGTAAGTACCGGGCCCATAGAAGTGATGGCGAAAATGTAACCCACATTTCTTTACATCGTATACCTGCGTAGTTTTGAATCATCTGACAGTCAGTCTTTATGCTCATATGGATCTAGTCCTCCGTAAAAAGTCTATCACGGGCCCAGGTGCGACTGTGCATTGCGGGCCCCCTTAGCCCAAGTGGACACTTATCCCTAAATGGACTCTGGTGTTAGCCTAACTCTAGCTTACATGTAGGCTATTACTCATCATCTGCATCAAACGTCAAAACGGACTCAATGTACACATAAATGACAAATGTAGCCAACTATGCACAAGATCACCCTCTTGCACTTCACCCTTGCTTTGGATAAAAAGCCTCTGCTAAATGCACAATGCTGAGTCTCTCTTGCCCCATGCTGCTCAAGCAAGATTATCAAGGTGGTCCCCCTCAGCACAATGTCCACGAATGCCATTCATTAGCCTAAAGAGGAAAAACATTGGTGACGGCGCACCATGCACAAAACTCTTAACTTACTTTTGTGCAGTCCTCGTCCGATTTTAAGTCAAATTGTCTCTATCTCGATTCTTCTTTTCCACGTATGAAAACTCTCCACTCATCCATATTAGAAAAAAACCTTCACTACCGTCTAACTGCTGCAACGTTAATAGTAAACTTTTCAAAAGTAGCCCAGCCATTTTTAGTGACTGAAACTGTCGTTCATTTAAACGAGAGATGCAACCTCAAATAATATGCTACGTGTTGGAATCAGTTTTTCCCCGAAAACCACTTCTGTGTATATTTCGACTCATAGCTATCAACTCTGCACGTAGCCTAATGCGCAGGTTCATTAGGCTACCGTAGGCTATCCCACAATCCCTAGTAGCCTAAAGCAAATTAGACTACCAAAATACACGTTGTTGTTCACTTCGCTGATTATTATCACTATATGTTGATAATGATTTATACACATTTGCCTATAGTTTGCATTGCCCTATTAAGTTGGACAATATTTCAGGTGTCACCATGAAGTGAGATTCAGGGTAAATTACACCTATATTCACCTTATGCAGCCCCGCCCCTTTACGTCTTTTTTTCTTCCGCGTTTGCCCTCCGATTGTCTTGAAACTTCCGTTAGACGCTGCCTCTCATTCAAATCAACGTAATTTTCATGAAATACCACGATCACAAAACTCCTTATTGTAGCCGTAGAAACACACTTTTTACTGCTGAAAACATAATTTTTCATCTGGCGACGAACTGTTCTAACTATATTGATGGATGTAGTGAGCACAACTTCATAATAAGACCACTTATATTAGACCGTTAAAACACCAAATATCACAACGCTAAGTCAATGCGTTGCTAGACCGGATGTTGAATGACAATCGTCATGGCAGCGCCCATGTTTACCCGCTGAATAAGGTGAATACTCCTAGCGGTCATTATCGAAACTCGCGCCAGTAGAGGGCAAGATGGCGCTGCCGATGGCGTTGCCATGGTTGCTACCTATTTGCAGTGTTGGGGATAACGCGTTACTGTAATTTCGTTACTGTTGTCAGGAACTTAATAACGTAACGCATTACAGTTCAAATTTCACTAACGTCATTACAGTTACTAGACTATAGTAACGTTCGTTACAACGTTACCCACGATTTTGTTCAGTGTCATTCATATTAACAAATTTACATGTAAATCAGTGAGCTACCGGTAGGCCAACATCAATTGCTGTCAAAACCGCGTTGTTTTTATTAGTGGCGCATGCGTGCCTAACTGGTTGCTGTGGAAATCGATTGATTCAGTGAGAGGGAGATGGAAGAGAGAGAAGTCATGAAGAACACTGGCATCTTCGCCAACTGGAAATATTTGCATTATTTTCAGGTTAAGTGCTCGCTATGTCCTGGTGATAAACAGCTTTCCACTTCTACACTATACAGTCAATGTGCAATTTGTCGAAGCACTTGGCCAGACAGCACAGTCGTACAAAGCTGGTGGCTAAAAATCCCCATAGCCACCGTCCCGGTGATGACGAGACTGCCCCAGCACCCAAACAGGCGAAACTTACATCAGGAGAGGGAGGATTACGACAGGTAACATCGCAGGCAGAAATAAATAATCTAGTTGTAGCCTATGCTGTGGAGGACATGGTTCCGCTGTCCACAATAGAATCCCCCCGTTTTAGGAGAATATTAAGCAAAATACCAACAACGCGAGCTCCCATATCAGACAGAAAAACATTTTCGAGCTAGCCTACTTGAGCAAATGTTAATATGCTGTAATCGAATCGGATCTCAAAAAGACATTTGAGACCACAGAATTCGTCTCTACAACGGCAGATATTTGGAGTGCTAACAACAAAAGTTATCTCGGATTGACTGTTCACTGGATTGATGAAAACTTTCAGCGCGAGAAGGCTGTCATTGCCTGTAAAAAGGGTCAGAGGGAGACATACATGACGTAGCCAGTGAAATAGAGCAAGTTCATTCAAGTTATGGGCTAAAAGTAAAGTAACGAGTAAAGTAACAAGTTACTTTTTAAAATTAGTAACGAGTAAAGTAATCTCGTTACAATTCAAAGCAGTAACTAAAGTAAAGTAATTGGTTACTTTTTAAAAGTAACTTCCCCAACACTGCCTATTTGATGACGTATCTTGGCAATCTC
>JAODXP020008572.1:0-11658 GCA_027497455.2 Sardinella longiceps
ATACTTCACTTAGTATGTTACACTCCTGGATGATAAATGCCAACACCAAATTTCCCTTACATTAATAAAAGAGAAGGCTGATATATTGTACATTCAGATAACTTATTCTATCTATAGACCTGAGTAGCACACAGAATTTTGCCAGAACAGATGCTCTTTTATTCTGTAGTGAAGCACTCAATATGTAATTTTTTAGCAAATATTCTTGTTTTCAGAAATTAGATTTGTCCAAAAGACCAAACACAATACACCCAATAACTACAATTGGCAATAAATTTACAAGTAATAATTCCACTCTTTCAGACAAGGCGCCTACAGCCATCTTATACCTATTCTTGATGGTTTTTGCGGTCAACTATAAAAATGCTGAGGTACTGTAGGTGATCCTTCTTCCATTGTTCAGGCAATTCTTTGTCATATATTTCCAGTAGTACGTATTTCAGTTTACACAATCATCTTTTCTTCAAACTTACTGTAGCTGTAATGGGGTGGGGAGTGCGCACAATTCTGAATGGTTTTGTAAACGATTTACATATTGAAAATGTCCTCCACAGTCATTTTAAGTTTTTTATTTATTCATTTTTTATTATTATTTTGAATGTTAAAGATAGATATTAGGCTAGTTCTATTTACTTCAGGGAGGAATGTCAAAAATACTCACATAAAAAAGTTAATCCTGAGCACCTTAAGTACATACTGGTATTTCACTTGTAGGGTATTGTGATCATTGGGATGCCCAAATTTTTGCATCTGTCTGTAATTGATTATTTCTGTTAATGAAGTAATTATTACAATAATTCCTGTCGTGCCTTTTTTAAGCATTTTACACATATCGGCATAATACATTGAAATGAATATACTGCTTCAATAGCTCAGAAAACTTGCCCAATGACGATTGTTTACATTAGGGAGGCCCAAACTTTTACAGTGGAATAGACTGTGGGGAACTTTTTCAGAGACCATACATTTGCTAATTCTCTCTTTCAGACCAGATGCTGAGGGGAGGCATCTGGCAGCTGTCCGATATCTGTTCATGATGGTGAACTAATGATGCCATTCGACTTCTCACTGGGTCTACACATAAGAGTCTGGATTGATGGATATAAACTGGATGTATGTATTTATGAATATCTGAAAGATTATAGGTTCACCAAAATATTTCACCAAAGATTAAAGATGACTGTTATGCTCTTTGATATTCTCAGACTTTAAGAATGTGCTGTATTTATATGCATTATCTATTTATTTATTTGTTTGTAATGTATGTGTATTTTGTTTTTTTGTTTTTCTGATTGGTTTCATAAGGATTTAGATTGATAGATACTTTAATCCATAGGAAATGAAGGTTACCGTGATAATTTTAATGCAATGTAATGCTCTTTCTATCTGTCAGAATGGTGGCTTCATATGGACTGATGGTTCAAACTGGGATTACACCAATTGGGTCCCAGGAGAGCCCAATGGCTCCGGTGGCTGAGTGCAGTTCAACCATTACGGTGAGTTTTATTACAATGTGTCCACACTGTACGAATTTCAGTTGTCCACAGCTTTAATGACATAGAAACCATCTTGTGTTTCAGCCCCAGGCATGTGGGATGATGTCCCATGCTGGTCAAAGCACCGACACATCTTTGCCTTCAAGATAGACTACTGTTTTGATTTAATCACAACTGTTTTTAAACCTACTGCTTGAGATAGGGACACAAAGCAACACAATAAACCTACTTTATGGGTGCTGTTCTGGCTCTGGAGAAGAGCCAGTATGTTTGAGAGTTCCATTCCTTTGCATTATTTGTTTATGTTGTCATGGATACAGATTTAAGCTGATAACCAAAGATAATCTTTGCTGATAACTGTTATCAACAAGATATTGCTACTTGAAATACGTCTTGATCTCTATTAGCAGAACAGCTTGTAAGTTTATAGTTTAATTGATTGTACTTTACATTGTATGTCTCTGTAGCCTATATCCTTTCTGCTTACAAGTAAACTTTACTCCAGATTAGAATGTTGATCCTATACTTTGAACTGACACAATGTATCTTTCTCTGTGGCTTTAAATAGTTTCTAGAAGCTATCTGAATACATTGTACAGTAGTGAGAAACTTTAACAAGCTTGTATTCATTCGAATGTACCATACTGTGTATTTCAGTTTTCACATTGCCAATGAAGATCAAGTAAACTCCATTAACAGAAACTTCAGTCTTGAGTGCTTTCATTGGAATTGTTAACTACCTGCATGTAAGGCTCTCTAAAATGTAAGCCTTATTATATTTTTTTTCTATGTTTTCTTTCTTTGTTTATTTAGTCATGATATAGGCTTAGTTTTCTTTTAACTTAGAACATTTTAAACCAGTTTTAAATAATTGCAATATTAGTGAATGGCTATGATCCAATAGGGATTTAGTTTACATACGGGATACCTGGTACTACTTTTGGCAGGGAGGAAGGATCTGTGTTTTGATCCCCCGGGGAGACTGGGAAGAAGGTGGGAGCCATTTTTTTTCCCCCGGTGCTGAGTAAGCAAATAAATGTTTTGGAGCCTTAAGCTGAAGTTAGCCAAAGTATTCAGTATGTTACGAACTCTATAATAATGTTATCTGTCGGATTTTTGTTCACTGCCAAAGTGTTAGTGCTAACTGACGGAGCTGACATCTTTTCTCAACTTCGTGCCTGCCATCACTTTCAGTTTTAAGCTACTGCAAGGAAGTGCTGGGAAACTAGCCACTTGGCCCTGAACTGTGAATGCTACAGAGACTGTGCGTGGGCCGACTGCTTCAGATAACATGTGATCGAGTGGCCTGTATTCCGGAGTACAACGGGGACTGTTGCCGAAGCCTTTTGCTGCTTGGTTGGTTTCAGCGTAGCTGCATCGCTGCCATTGAGGTTGCGTGAGTACTAACGTTATTCAAACCAAGGAAAGCTAACGACATGGGACTGTGTGAAAGCAGCCTGCGCTAACTAGTGTGTTTGACACATTACTACTGACTGCTACTGGATTATACATGTGCACCAACGTGACTACTGGGCCCCAACGTGTTTGACTTTAAATCCAAGCGCTTGGTTTTAGATTTAGAGGGGTTTCTTATGTAAACAAATATCTTATGTTGAACTGTCAATTGACTGAACATTTTGGGTTATCTCTGAATAGATGGGCTTTGCCCATTACATGTGTTTTACCTAGCTTGTGACATCAGTTTTAGAAAGAGTGAAATTTTGAGTTTTGAAGAGTGACTTCCCATTTTATGTTATTGAGAGGGTAAAGTTTTGTCACAGGCTACCTGAGTGTATTTACCAGGAAATATTTGGGTATTTTCACCACTTTTAAGACATTCTGATTTAACTCAGGTATTTGGGCAACTATTTTTTTGTTGTTCATTTTTTTGGTTTGTTTAGATACATATTATTATTAATATTACTATTATTATTTCTTTTTATTGGCTTTTGCTTTTGGGTGAAATAACCAAAGGGAGCAGTGTCACTGGTAGACTTTATTTCATTTCTGTGCTCCCATTTCAATCTAGTGAATTACACTTAAGTAAAAATAAATGTTTTTGTGTTTCAAATCTTCCAAACATTGTTGCAAAGCGTTTTATCCCTTAATGCTTTACCTGTTAAATTTCTGGGGAACTAATCTCATTCCATAGCCTAATGGTAGAGTACTTCTCCAGTGGAGGCACTGCGCTAGACATACATCACCTTGAGTATTAAGCAGATATTTTCTCTCTTCGCATATTCAGCCCTGAGTTCAAATGGTAGACAGGAGATCCAGTCTTTTAAACATCACTAGCTGGGAACCCAGGATTCTGTTTGGTTAGGTTATATGAGTGTGACCCTAGTGCAGTGTGTAATACCAGGGGAAAAAGTGGTTACATTTTGGAGGCACTGCTGGGATCCTCCTGTTACCAGACAGGGCCATTTTATTTTGTGTTATAGGCTCATTGTTAATTTAGAATGGAGCTTACTAAAGCTGGTGAGTGGTGTCAAGAAGAGAGTGTTAACCTCTCTCACGCCATTATTGTTTGTGATATACCCTTGGACGTAGTGGACGACACCATCTTGAAAGTTTTGAACACTGTGAAAGTTTTTGGTCACACCAAAATACGGGGTCGACGTGGTGACACAACTGGACGTAAGTTGTTTATATTAGTGGAGACTAGCACAGACTTAGAGTCTCACACAGTGCCTGCTGAAATAGGCATTGAGGGAGAGGCTGGGCCTTGGCCCGTGCATGTTGTTAAACCTCTGGTTGCCGAGTCCAATTCAGATTTCCACTCAAAGCTGTTGGCACTACTTCAGCAAGAGGGTAAGACCCTAACGGATGTCAGAGCTTACGTATCTGCAGAGCCAAGTCTGAAACCCGATGTGAACATGGATTTAGTGAACGCAATTGGTAGGCTAGTGGACAAGTGTTGTCAAGGGCCCACTGATGGGCCTAGCTATCGAAAGTTAAGATTGTTTTCAGGAACGAAACCTGTTCCAGCGGGTGAAGAGGAATATGATGCATGGATGGAACAGGCAACTCAAATGATTAGTGAATGGCAATGTAGTGATGCAGTGAAGAAGCAGAGAGTTGTAGAAAGTCTTAAAGGACCCGCTGCTGACATTGTCAGATTTTTAAAGGTCAGCAATCCCTTGGCTACCGCCACAGAGTATTTAGCTGCTTTGGAGACAGCCTATGGCACGACGGAGAGTGGGCCAGACCTCATGGCAAAATTCAGGCACACATATCAAGAGGATGGAGAAAAACTGTCAGTGTTCTTGTATCGGTTGGATAAGCTACTTCATCGAGCCTTATTGAAAGGTGGCGTTGCCGCTGAGGGCATGAACAAAGCACGAATGGAGCAGCTGATTAAGGGTGCACTGCCCAGTGATATGGTTGCATTGCGTGTTCGGATGAGTCACACCCTAGACAATCCTCCGTCCTTTTCCCAGTTGATGAAAGAGGTGAGAGAAGAGGAAAACTGGATCAGTGCTAGGGAAGGCATCAGAACAACCGCAAAAGTAGCCACTTCAACCGTTCCTGCAGTATCTGCATTGGACAGTTTGAAAGAGGAGGTTAAAGAGCTATCTTCTCAAGTGTCAAAATTGTTGAGTGTGGCAAAAGTGGTGCCTAGTGCTGAAACGCCAAAGCCCATCGGCCCTGATGTTCGAGTTTCAGAGTCCACAGTCCAGAGTGGGCAGCCTAGAGATAGAACTGTGCGACCTCCTCCACCAGGCATATTTTGCTACAAGTGTGGGGAAGATGGCCACACAAGCAGAGTATGCCAGGGCTCTGAAGACCTGAGGAAAGTCAATCAGAAGTTGTTGAAATTGCACAGAAGGCAGGGAAACTCAATGGGAGGTCTGTGAAGGAACGGCGCGGGGCTCCGAAAGAATCACGTTCCACAAATTGTTCCTCTGCCATGAATGCAGGCTTTCCTGCAGGCTTAGTTGGGCCCACATCTGTTGTACCTGTGCAAATAGAAGGAATTTATACCAGAGCTTTACTAGATAGCGGTTCTCAAGTGTCTATTTTGTACAGGAGCTTTTATGATACTTACCTGAGACATTTAGCCATTCAGCCTGTTGAGAATCTTGAGATATGGGGATTAAGTTCACACAAGTATCCTTACGACGGCTATCTTAATATTAGGCTTGAATTTACTGAAAATGTGACTGGTGTGCCCCAGACAGTTGACACGTTGGCCTTAGTTTGCCCAGACCCTGTGAAGGACGAGGGCATAGCTATTCTTGTTGGGACAAATACCAGTTTGGTGAAAAAACTATTTGACTCTTGCAAAGAGAAAGCTGGGGAAGGTTTTTTAAACACCTTGACCATTCATCCCCTGGTTAAAGAGGCGTACCAAGCCCTCGGCCAAGCAGATATCTCAGCAGAAGAGATTGAAAAGCGTGGAACTGTATGGTTTACTCAATGTAGGCCCCTAAGTCTTCAGCCAGGACAGTTACGGCGTGTTACAGGTGTAGTCAAATATCCTGGTGATATGAATAATGAGTTGGCGCTCATAGACCAAGCTAAAGACATATGCCATTCTGACGAGCTCCTGGTCAGACCGGAAGTGCACCCTGCGTCAGTTGTCTTCAATAAACATGTTACCGTGACTGTCAAAAACATCTCTACTAAAGAGGTGGTTCTAAAAAGAGGAACTCCTCTTGCTCATGTTTTCCCTGTTGCACAAGTGCCACAGCTGACTGACAGGCTTTGTCCTGAACCATTTTTTCCTCTCACTCCAGACTCGTTTGATTTTGGCACTTCTTCAATGCCAGAAGATGCAAAACATCGTCTCTGTGAGAAGATGTTAGAGAGGAAGGATGTCTTTTCATGTCATGAGTGGGATGTAGGGTGTTCTAAAAGTACCAAACATGAAATAAGACTGACAGACACACGACCCTTTAGGGAAAGATCACGGCGTTTACCGCCTGCTGACCTGGAGGACGTTCGGCAACATTTACAAGAACTCCAAAGGAATGGCATCATCTCTGAATCCCGAAGCCCTTATGCGTCACCAATTGTGGTTGTTCGCAAGAAATCCGGGAAAGTAAGGATGTGTGTCGATTACAGAACTCTAAATCAAAGAACCATACCAGATCAGTATACTGTTCCAAGAATTGAAGATGCCCTCCACTCACTGTCAGGCAGTAAGTGGTTTAGTGTTTTGGACTTGAGGAGCGGATATTATCAAATCCCAATGAGCGAGGTTGACAAAGAAAAAACAGCATTTATCTGTCCGCTGGGCTTTTATCAATTTGAACGCATGCCTCAAGGGATCTCCGGAGCCCCAGCAACTTTCCAGAGAGTGATGGAACGAACCATTGGCGATATGAACTTTCTGGAAGTTCTGGTGTACCTGGATGATTTGATCGTCTTTGGCAGGACCATTGAAGAGCATGAAGAAAGGTTGTTAAAAGTCCTTGACCGGCTGAAGGAAGAAGGTCTAAAGCTGTCTCTTGATAAATGTCAGTTTGGCAGAACTTCGGTCACCTATGTAGGACACGTAGTGTCCCAAGAGGGAATTTCCACAGACCCAAAGAAGATAGAGGCTGTCGTGTCTTGGCCCAGGCCCAACACAGTGACTGAGCTCAGATCATTTTTGGGTTTCTGTGGCTATTACCGACGTTTTGTAAAAGACTTCTCAAGATTGTGCAGACCACTTAACGAACTTCTGAAGGGATATCCATCTGGCTCCAGGGTGAAGAATGAGAAAGCTGGACAATCTGTGACCATGAAGACCTTCAAGTCCTCTGAACCCTTTGGCTCCAGGTGGAGTGAATGCTGTGAGAGAGCTTTCCAAGAGCTAAAGACCCGGTTAACACAGGCCCCAGTGTTGGCTTTTGCTGACTCACAGAAGCCCTACGTCTTGCATGTTGATGCAAGTACAGATGGACTTGGAGGTGTTTTATATCAGGAGCATGAAGAAGGACTGCGACCTGTTGCCTTCATTAGCAGAAGCCTTTCTCCATCAGAGAAAAACTATCCCGCCCACAAATTGGAGTTTTTAGCTCTAAAGTGGGCTGTGGTTGACAGACTGCATGATTACTTGTATGGGACCTTGTTCGAGGTGAGAACTGATAACAATCCCTTGACCTATATTTTGACATCAGCAAAACTTGACGCAGCTGGCCACAGATGGTTATCAGCGTTATCCACATATAGCTTCAGTCTCAAATATAGGCCAGGGCGGAATAACATTGATGCTGATTCTCTGTCAAGACGCCCACATGCAAGTGGGTCAGCTGCTGATGAATGGCATGAAATACCAGTTCCAGGAGTCCGAGCACTTTGCCAATCTGTGTCAACAGGGAATGGAGTAAGCCATATATCCTATCCTTGTGTCATCCAACAGATTGGTACCCATGTCTCTGCTCTGCCCAAAGCCTACTGTCAAACCTCAGCTGTAATAACAGACCCGTTACCTACATTCAGCTCAAGTGAACTGCAAGCTGCGCAGCATTCTGATCACTGTTTAGGACCCATATTGTTAGCCCTACAGCAGCAGCAATCAGCCAACGAAATGCATTCTGACCATCCAGACACTCGACATTTCAAAAGAGAATGGCACAAGCTGTGCCTTGATCAAGACTTGCTGTACAGAAAAGTGAGGTTGTCTGATGGACGCTTGAAGAAGCAGCTTGTATTGCCCAAAGAGTTGCATAATTTTGTATTGAAATTACTGCATGATCAAACAGGACATTTGGGGTTTGAGAAGACCTATGCTTTAGTCCGTGACCGATTTTTCTGGCCACGTATGAAGGCTGATGTTGAGTTATACTGCAAGACATGCGAACGGTGTATAAAGAGAAAAACGTTGCCACAAAAAGCTGCACCGTTATCTCATATGCACAGTTCAGGACCCCTTGATCTTGTATGTATTGACTTTCTAGCTATTGAACCCGACAGTCGTAATGTGTGTAATGTGCTGGTAGTAACAGATCATTTTACACGTTATGCACAGGCGTTTACGACACGAGATCAGAAGGCCATAACTGTTGCGAGGACATTATGGGAGAAGTATTTCATCCATTATGGTCTCCCTGCACGTGTGCATTCCGATCAGGGGAGGGACTTTGAAAGCCAGTTAGTGAAGGAGATGCTGACAATGTTGGGCATCAGAAAGTCCCGAACTTCTCCTTATCACCCTCAAGGTGACCCCCAACCGGAAAGGTTTAACCGGACACTTTTGAATATGTTAGGGACACTCAACCCAAGTCAAAAACAGAGATGGAGTCAGCACATAGCCCACCTTGTGCACGCCTACAATTGTACTCCTAATGAAGCCACCGGATTCTCGCCATATTACCTTATGTTTGGAAGGGAAGCGAGACTACCGGTGGACCTCTGTTTTGGTGTGTCTGCTGATGGTACTTCTCCAGCTTCGCATACTAAGTATGTGTCAAGGATGAGACAGGAACTTCAAGCAGCGTACAAACTGGCTCAGAGCACAGCTGCAAAGTTAAATCAAGGAAACAAAGAAAGGTATGATCAGAAAGTGCGCTACCATGCTCTGAGTCCGGGAGACCGAGTTCTCATACGTAACCTTGGCCTAAAAGGAAAACAAAAGCTGGCGGATCGCTGGAGTTCAATTCTTTATCTGGTAGAGAGCCAGATGGCTGACCTTCCAGTGTATCGGCTGAAACCAGTAGATGGCAGTGGACCTGTGAAAGTTATGCATCGGAATCACATTTTGCCCTTTGGACAAGAAGTAAGAATGGATGCAGTGAGTGACCCGAAGCCTATGTCTTCTTCCAGAGCCTTGAGACGAAGGAAAGCTAAAGAACAGACTGGAGAACCTGTCCAGAATCCGAACCCCTTACCTGCTGAGTTCCTGGGAGAAGAGAGTTCTTCAGACTCAGAGTCTGAATTCGGCTATTATCCTGGAGACTTTAATCTGACGGAGAGTGAGGCTGTTCCTGATACAGAAAACCCCCCAGCTGAAGAGTCTGCAGATTTAGCTGAGGTGGAAGTGGATTGTACTGATGATATGCCTGCTATAGGGAGTGATTCCCTTACGAGGTCATCGGAACTAATCTCAAACCTAGCTGATTCTGATGCTGAAGGTTGTGACCTTGCTGAGGACATTCCAGAGGGGCGTGCTGAAGTAGTCCCCATGGATACAGTTTTGAACCCAGCCGGGGTGGTGGATAATGTACCTATGGAGACAATGAATGCGGAAAGTATTGAAGAGGCAAGTACAGTTAGACGATCCGAAAGAGAACGTAAACCTGCTGAAAGACTAACTTATGACACTTTAGGAGAGCCCAGTAGAGACACTGTGCTGACCTCCAAGACTTGTAATG
The DNA here is from genome assembly GCA_027497455.2 of Sardinella longiceps. Classification (NCBI taxonomy): domain Eukaryota; kingdom Metazoa; phylum Chordata; class Actinopteri; order Clupeiformes; family Clupeidae; genus Sardinella; species Sardinella longiceps. The sequence goes on from JAODXP020008572.1 coordinate 9,797, forward strand.
TTTATTCAATGCCCACAAAAGCTGTTCCATTTCCAGACCACTTTAATAGAACACACGCATGGTGGTGTACTTCCCTCGCTTTATGTGGGACGTGCATTAAATCACCTAACTGTTGGTTTGCTCCATGTGTAATGCCGTGCATCTGAGGTACCTGATTTTATTATTTTTCAGTGAGCCTAGTTTTAGGAGAGTCTATGGGACAGCATGGGGGCATGCTGTGATTTGGTGGGGGGAGTATGTAAGGCTCTCTAAAATGTAAGCCTTATTATATTTTTTTTTCTATGTTTTCTTTCTTTGTTTATTTAGTCATGATATAGGCTTAGTTTTCTTTTAACTTAGAACATTTTAAACCAGTTTTAAATAATTGCAATATTAGTGAATGGCTATGATCCAATAGGGATTTAGTTTACATACGGGATACCTGGTACTACTTTTGGCAGGGAGGAAGGATCTGTGTTTTGATCCCCCGGGGAGACTGGGAAGAAGGTGGGAGCCATTTTTTTTCCCCCGGTGCTGAGTAAGCAAATAAATGTTTTGGAGCCTTAAGCTGAAGTTAGCCAAAGTATTCAGTATGTTACGAACTCTATAATAATGTTATCTGTCGGATTTTTGTTCACTGCCAAAGTGTTAGTGCTAACTGACGGAGCTGACATCTTTTCTCAACTTCGTGCCTGCCATCACTTTCAGTTTTAAGCTACTGCAAGGAAGTGCTGGGAAACTAGCCACTTGGCCCTGAACTGTGAATGCTACAGAGACTGTGCGTGGGCCGACTGCTTCAGATAACATGTGATCGAGTGGCCTGTATTCCGGAGTACAACGGGGACTGTTGCCGAAGCCTTTTGCTGCTTGGTTGGTTTCAGCGTAGCTGCATCGCTGCCATTGAGGTTGCGTGAGTACTAACGTTATTCAAACCAAGGAAAGCTAACGACATGGGACTGTGTGAAAGCAGCCTGCGCTAACTAGTGTGTTTGACACATTACTACTGACTGCTACTGGATTATACATGTGCACCAACGTGACTACTGGGCCCCAACGTGTTTGACTTTAAATCCAAGCGCTTGGTTTTAGATTTAGAGGGGTTTCTTATGTAAACAAATATCTTATGTTGAACTGTCAATTGACTGAACATTTTGGGTTATCTCTGAATAGGTGGGCTTTGCCCATTACATGTGTTTTACCTAGCTTGTGACATCAGTTTTAGAAAGAGTGAAATTTTGAGTTTTGAAGAGTGACTTCCCATTTTATGTTATTGAGAGGGTAAAGTTTTGTCACAGGCTACCTGAGTGTATTTACCAGGAAATATTTGGGTATTTTCACCACTTTTAAGACATTCTGATTTAACTCAGGTATTTGGGCAACTATTTTTTTGTTGTTCATTTTTTTGGTTTGTTTAGATACATATTATTATTAATATTACTATTATTATTTCTTTTTATTGGCTTTTGCTTTTGGGTGAAATAACCAAAGGGAGCAGTGTCACTGGTAGACTTTATTTCATTTCTGTGCTCCCATTTCAATCTAGTGAATTACACTTAAGTAAAAATAAATGTTTTTGTGTTTCAAATCTTCCAAACATTGTTGCAAAGCGTTTTATCCCTTAATGCTTTACCTGTTAAATTTCTGGGGAACTAATCTCATTCCATAGCCTAATGGTAGAGTACTTCTCCAGTGGAGGCACTGCGCTAGACATACATCACCTTGAGTATTAATCAGATATTTTTCTCTCTTCGCATATTCAGCCCTGAGTTCAAATGGTAGACAGGAGATCCAGTCTTTTAAACATCACTAGCTGGGAACCCAGGATTCTGTTTGGTTAGGTTATATGAGTGTGACCCTAGTGCAGTGTGTAATACCAGGGGAAA
>JAODXP020008573.1:0-11931 GCA_027497455.2 Sardinella longiceps
AAGGTAATGCAGAAAAGGTGATCCCTATGTTTTGATGGTCAAGGATTTCAAAGATACCAAACATGATATCGTAAATGCCTTGGGTTGCCATGGTTACCACCTCAGCCCTCCGGCATAACAGAATTAATACATTTTTATTCATACCTCAGGAACCAGACATGGTTATAAAGAAATGGTGATGTCTACCACTATGTTTTAATGGTCAAGGAATGCAGTGAGATCATATAAAACAAGGTTCAAGTGAATGATTAAACTTGAATATGTTCAGTGAATATGTTGAATATGTTCAGAGTAAACCATGCCGGGAGAACATTTGTGACATACTTAGACTGTAAAGAATCTGAAAACAGCATGATAACTTAACAATATTAGTTTCGAAAAGAACCTGTGTGTTTTTGGGCAACATTGCCACTGCAGTGTTATATACAGTATGGCACCCTTAATGAAATGAAAATGGTTTCCTTCACATTTCAGATACTGTGAAGAAGTGGAGCGACATAACCCCCCAGCACACGACCTTTAATAGACGTTAATATTTGGGCTAAATCCCGTCGGCCAGTCGTGGCCATCATTTGAACCAAATACAGACGTCTATTTCAGACCACATTTCAACCAACCACATAAAAAAGTCTACTGGACATCCATTTCAGACCACATTTCAACCAACCCAATAAAGAGGTGTACTAGATGTGAAATTCAGACCACATTTCAACCAACCAAATAAAGACGTTTACTGGATGTCCATTTTAGACAACCTATCAACCAACTAAATAAAAGTGTCTACTGGAGGTCAATTTCAGACTAGGGCTGGGCGATATGAGCCAAAACTGATATCCCGATATTTTGGGGCCAAGGGGCGATATACGATATATATCGATATTTTAACAACGACAGCTCTGCAACATTTAACATTTATTTATTTATTTTAATTTTCGTCCTGTTCAACATGGATTGGTGGAGGTGAATACCAATTCAAAAAAATAAAAATAATAAATAATAGTTGTAGCATGATATTGATATAATTTTTGCTATCAGAAATCATTAACATGTTCAAGTAGTGCCAGACAGATGTTGTCTTTTATGTACCTAGTTCACAAGTTTACAAAAAAAAAATAATAATAATAATAATAATTGGATGGTGGCCCTTTAAATTATAGCCTACTAGGCCTATATTTTAAACAGGCTCAATGAAAATATGGCATTATGATCTAGGCCTACATGAGTAGACCTATATTGCATGAGCATACCTTTAAAATGCATTTTGCCATATTGCCATTTTGCCCTGCAAAAAGCTCAGTGACGAAGTGATTTGAAGATGAGAGAGAGACAGAGGGTATACGTTCAGATATGCGTCTACATATATATAGCCAATGCTATTGCTACAATGACGCTCACAAACATTCTCTCTCTCAGTTGCGCTCCGAACTGTTTCACCGTCCTCTCTCACTCGCGCTGTAATTTTGAAACTGATATTTGCGGGGTATTCCGTTCAAGAGAAGAGATTTCTAAGCGACAACATTAATCATCTAGCTAATTAACAACCTAAATATCGAACATGCGAGTTAACGTATATGATTGCGTCGGTAAAATATTTGTTTTAACTGCCATCGGAGTTACACTAAACCTCGGAGCAACAGAGCAGACTAGACGCATACACCTGTGTGTAAGCGCGTGTGTAGGCATGAGTTAGCAGTAGGCCTACTTCAAGTAGGCTAATAGGCTACAAACACAGGACATACTGAAACGTTAGAATGGCGGAAATATAAGCGAGACAATGTTCTTTTTCTTTGATGCAAGCTCTGTTTCTTCTACTGTCTCCGCTGTGTTTGAACTGAAAGGGTGCAATTGCAATTTGGCAGCACGTGCATTATGAAAGGGGCGCTGTTGAGCAACGTGAGAGAACTGGCTCTGGCTGCGGCAGTGACAGGTCAAAACACAATAGAGCGAGTGGATTTTGATAAAATGGTCCAACATTAAGATGACACCGATATGACGATATTATTAATTACAATCCGATATCAAAAACATATCGTATCGTAGTCGTAATACCGGAATATCGCCCAGCCCTATTTCAGACCACCTTTCAACCAACCACATAAAGGCTACGTTTACACTGCAGATCAGATGTGCCCAATTCCGATTTTCTGCTCACATCTGATTTTTTGGATTGCGTGTTTACATCTACTTTCAAAAGTGCCCAAATCAGATGCTTGTTTACACTTGCCAGACACTTGAAACAACCCGCATGCATAGAAGGCACGTCCGCCCTGACCAAAGGGACATTCAAAATAGAGGTGGCCAGAACCTGGATGTTATTGCTGCCATAAATTAATTTCTAGGCTTATTTCCATCATAATGATGACGACTAAGTAGAAAGCTAATCCTTAACATACTTCAGGCACAACTCCCGAACAATCGCCTTTCTAAAGTGGCTCATGAACACCTCGCGAATGGAGAGAACTCTCTCTCCTGTGAATGGAGAGAAATAGTGTAGCGCGTTGTACAAGTGAGAGGTAGCGAGACAGAGGTGCAACGGAGAGAGAGTTCCCGAGCAGTTTACAGATCTAGAACTAGGCTATTTGAACAAACGGCTAAGACGCATAGATTCAGACGCATTTATTGCCGTCGCACCAGTCACTGCGTCCTTTCAGTCACTCAACTCCGGGCAAAGTTGAGATTTTGGAAACTCATGTCACATGGAGTTGTAGCACAGTGATGTGACAGTTTCAAGTCGGTCAGATCTCCGTTTGACCCGTTTGTGACAGCTTTCCATGGCTGATTTGGTCGTCTAGGTTAAATAGAACTAGATTGCATTTCCTCAGAGAAACTGCTGGAGTGTGCTTGCTTATAAACAGTAGCTTAGGCTACTCGTTCTCATACCACCAAGCAAGACACATAAACTAAGCAAGACGCTGTAAACAGCATAACATCAAAGCCCCTAAGTGGCAATTGCCTAAACTATAATTTTGTAGGCTGATTACCTTGTTTTAGTTGAGATGTACACTAAATATTTTATTTAACTGTTAGGCCTATGCTAGAGAAAATTCTAAAAAGTTAGGCAAGAACAAATGTAGTGGAACTTATGGCAAAACAAATTTAAAGGAATATTACCCAATTAAAATTAGGTTAATGAGTTAGGCTACTCATCCTCTTACCTAGAGTTACATGTGTGGATTTTGTTCTCATTCTTCCTGTCAGGCAATCCCAATTTAAGCTTTATTTTAGCTGTAGCTTAGCATAGGCCTAGGCACTGGATTGCCAGTTAGCAACTTACTTTCCAGTGCCTAAACTAAAGGTAAAATTGGGTTGCCAGGCCAGGAAAGCACATGCACTGAGACCAAAATGCTTTTAACTCAAGGTGGAATATTCCTTTAAAATAAATTTTTAGCCTACACTACTTTTGAATTCATAGATGGCTATTGCGTAAGACAATGCGATTAATCGCGATTAATCGGGGAAAATGTGCGATTAATCGCGATTAAAAATTTTAATCGTTGCCCAGCCCTAGTATGGAGATAAATGTTTAGCGGAGGTACGTAAGATGGCATTGCCAGGCTAATCTGCCCCTAGTACGATGCAAAAATTCCAGTCATTCCACAATGATTTACGCCATAGACTTCCATTACACAAATGTAGACAAAAATCTGTCAATATCCTCATCTATGTCCACTGACTTTACAGCAAGCATTTCACTTTTAGAAGTCCCCAAAAAACTGTGTGAAACGAAATATAAAATATCGCAGCATTCTCAGCAAATATATTGTTTGTGAGATAGTCTATTAATTTGATCTCTAACATTACATATATCCCCATGGCCCCTTCTTTGTAATTCTCAAATGTGTACTAGGAGACTTATTATTGTCAAAATTCCATTACAATTACATCACCACAAATGAACGAAATCACAGTGGACAAATGAGAGCAAGTCAAAAAAGGGGGAAAAGTGAAGGATTTTCAAAGGATCATCTTCTAAAATAATAGGTCTACATGTGCAATGGCAGCAAGATTGCGTCAAAGTGCTGCATCTCGGAAAAATGTCAGCGATATGCAGCACTTTGGCGCCATCTTGTGGCCTTTGCACATATACCTAATTTATTTATAAAAATTAAATAAAAAATAAAAATTCTCTGCTTGCTGTAATTGGTCAGTGGACACAGTAGGGCAGAAGTCTTCAACAGTATTTTTTTGTTATATTCCACCCACTCAATTAGCTTAGTCCTTAAAGTCCCTTTATGATTGATCACTAGCCCTGTTTCTAAGGCAGATTGATGCATCTGTTAGTATGTGTATTGTGCCTGTGTGGTAGGCCTAGGCTACCACATTTGGGGATGGGGTCCGCGAGCAGACTGTCTCGCAGAAAAGGGGTCCTTGGGCTGAAAAAGGTTGAAGACCTCTGCAGTAGGGGATATTGACTGTTTTTTGTTTACATTTGTATAATGGAAGTCTATGGCGTACCGTAAATCATTGTGGAACGTCGTCTAGAATTTTTGCTTCGTATTACGGGCACACAGAGCGGTAACTACAGAGGCGTTTTTCTTTTTTTAAAGGGGTCATATCATACTTTTTCAAGCTAACTTTTTTAGCCCTAATGTTAAGAACACGCTGTTTCTCATGGGGGCGTGCACCAGGTAGGCTAACAAGACACCTGCAGCCAACACATTAAGGATTTCCCCTGTAGCTTGTGACATTTTAATTTTTCTCAGCTGCAAACTTGTCTCTCTCTATTTTTGCAATTATCATTGCCCTCAGCTGCCAATGTTGAGCATTTTCTCCACCTGTATTTCTGATCATATGCCAATTGTCTTTCACATGAATATTCCAGGTCTTATTAAGAAAAGCCGTCCTCCACCAAGGTATTCACAAGTTCACAACATGACCATAACCAATTTTGCCAGTGTTTTCAAATCTGCCCTTTCTACCTTTTGTCTTGAGAATCCTCCTAATGACCCCAGCCCAGATTGTCTTGTTAATTCTTTTAACTCCTCATGTCAGTCAATTCTTGATTGTTTAGCCCCTCTTAAATGCATGAGACCCAGAGCTAAACCACAACCTTGGTTTAATGACACTACTAGAATGCTCAGAAGAGCTTGTAGAAGGGCTGAGAGAAAATGGAAAAAAAGATAAACTTCAAATTTCCTATGAATGTTTTAAGCTGTCCCTAAATACATTTCAGAAGGCTGTTAAATCTGCTAGAGAAGAATATTTTGCTGATCTTGTAGCTAAGTCACCAGCCTCAGGTTCTTTTCAACACTTTAAAAACTTTGATCAGTCCTATGGTGACCGCAAATCCTGCTCCTTCTATGAATTGTGATCATTTCCTTGATTTCTTTGTTAACAAAATTTCTAATATACGTAACCAAGTATTTACATCTGATACTTATGCTTATCTTGTAACTCCTCCAGTGCTCACAGCCTCCTTACATAGCTTTGAGCCCATTTCTTTGGCCCACCTGAAACAAGTTGTTTTAAATCTAAAACCTTCCTCTTATCCTCTCAACTGTATTCCTCCAAGAGTGAAGAAAGAGGCTTTTGATAGTGTGGGTCCCTCCATCCTCTCTATTATTAATTCATCACTTATCTCTGGCCATGTGCCAAGTCATTTTAAACATGCAATTGTGCAACCTCTGCTTAAAAAGCCAGAGCTTGATGACACTGATTTAAATCATTATAGACCCATCTATAATGCCATTTCTTTCTAAAATTCTAGAAAAGGTGGTCTTTCAGCAATTGCAATCATTTCTATCAGAGAATGAGATGTTAGACATCTTCCAGTCTGGATTCAGACCTAAACACAGCACAGAATCTGCTTTAATTAAAATGACTTATTGTTATCAGTGGACGCTAAGAACTGTGCATTACTTATGCTACTAGATCTTAGTGCCGCCTTTGACACAGTTGATCACTGCATTCTTTTAGAGCGCCTTGGGTTACAATTTCTGGCACTGCACTGAAATGGTTTGCTTCCTTCTTAGAGGGACGAACTTTTTCGGTTTCTTTCAATGATTCCTCTTCTTCATCAGCTCCCTTATCATATGGTGTTCCTCAGGGATCAGTGCTTAGTTGTATTTTATTCTCACTGTACATGTTGCCACTCAGTCACATTATGAAAAAGCATGGTATATCCTATCATTGCTCTGCGGATGATACACAACTGTATCTTCCTTTTAAATGTGCTTCCCCTGGTGCTCTTAACCCACTGCTTGATTGACTAAAAGAGATTAAGCTATGGATGTCAGCAAATTTTTTAAAACTGAATGAATCCAAAACAGAAATTCTCATTTTTGGTTCACAAGAGGCTGCAAATAGTGCAATTAGTGAACTAGGGTCTTTTGCCTATGTGAAACCTTATGCAAGAAATCTTGGCTTTCTACTTGACCCTGATTTTAAATTGGAGAAGCAGATTAACACTGTTGTCAAGTCATCTTTTTACCACCTCAGAATTTTAAGTAAAGCCAAAACTATGTTTTCTTTCAGAGACTGATCCATGCCTTTATTTCATCCCGCCTGGACTACTGCAACTCCCTTTACTTTGGTGTCACTCAGTCCACTCTATACCGACTTCAGATGGTGCAAAATGCAGCTGCAAGGCTGCTTACCAAAACTAAAAAGTCAGCACATATCTCTCCCATCTTGAAATCCTTGAAATGGCTACCAGCTACATTTAGAGTAGATTTTAAAATTCTTGTTTTTGTTTTCAAAGCTTTAAATGGTCATGCTCCCCAATATCTAAGGGAGCTTGTACACTTTCACTGCCCTCCTAGAACTCTAAGGTCCTCAGATAAGCTACTGCTCTCAGTACCTCAGAGTCGTCTGAAGTCGTCTGCTTTTTCAGTGGCTGGGCCCAAGTTGTGGAACAATCTGCCTTTCCACATTAGATCCACACCAACTATTGGTGCTTTTAAAGCAAAGTTAAGGGATCATATGCTATTAATGGCTTTTAATTGAAGTATAGAATTAATTTAGGCTGTACATATTATTTTAGCTTTCTTTTCTCTCTCTATTGTATTTTATTTTGTATATGTGATCTACATCGCTAGCGTTAGCTCGCTAACAACTTAAAACTTAGTTGGCTATTTACTGCCTGGCAGCAAAGTTCATCTGATAGAAATGCAACACTAACAATTTACACCATTAGGCCTGAAATTATGTTAAACACTATGGAATATGAGAGATACATTAAAAAAAACCATAATAACTCCAAAAGACGATTTATTGGTAAAAGTCCACACATCATTCAAAACCACTGTGGTACCCTTGTGAAAATAGAACCAGGAAGTACGTGAACGTAGGTGCTTCCATGGGTGCTTTCGCTTACTTCAACCGTCTTTGGTGTTAAAAACTTATGGGTGTTTAGGCAAATGTCTGAAGACGGAGTTCTCCGACATCTCCAACTTGCCCGGAGTTCTTGAAATTCTCCATCTTAAGTGATTGAAACATGCAGTTTTGTGTAACTGAGAGGCGCAAACAGAGAGATAAATATGTGTCTTTATGGAGTTTGTGTAAACGGGGTTGTAGATAGGAAATTCTATGCAGGTGGTTTAAGCACACACTAGCTGAACAGTTACTAACAGTGTAAATTGTCTATTTTAACAATTGAGGCTTTTAATCAAACTTAAAGAGAACCTATGCAGGATCCGGTGGCCTCATCCAGTAAGCTAACAACCAAACAAAGCAGTTATTAAGCGTTTCTGCCAATAATCCTCCATTTAGAATTGCATAGTCAATGGTAATCGGCGCTAACAAAATGTATCGACAGTTGAATGCGCTGAGAAGTCACAAATCACGTTGTATTTCAAACAGTAAACTCTGGCTAAGTCACGTGACCTAGCTTGCTTGCTAACCAAAACTTACGATAGCCGGGACGCGCTCCCTGATCTTGCATAGGCGGTATCTGCCTCTAGGAGGGTCGGACAATCTCGTGAAGGGGCTCGTTTTACTCCGGAACATGTCATTTATCAAGTCTAGTGAGTTCTAGGCAATTTACATAAAGGTGTAATGAATAGGAAACGTCGAAATTTTACCTAAAAGTTGCATGTGGTGGCTTTAAAATGTGTGTAGAGGCAGTATAGACCCATAATATGGGACCTTTAAAAACACATTGGCCCATGTGTTTTTAAACAGAATTGCCATGTTATATTGAAGGCTTTTTTACATTTTTCTCAAATCTCAGAGTGCCTCTGCTCTTTCCTCCTTCACCCGGTACAGATGAGCACCTGAGTAACATTGTTTGCACAGTCTCCTGAGCGCTCTAAGCCCTTTTGTGTCTTCTCATATATTGGATCTTATTTTGGAAATGAGCAAATAATAAAATAGGCCTACTAGAGGATATTTACTAGCTCAGGACATTGTATCATATTTCGTGAACATTAATAATGTAGGGCCTAATTGTTGGTTTTATTTTATTTTGTCTATCCCTCTAGTATGCTATTAGGCAGCATAACTGCAGTAGCCTACTCAATTTTCTCAATGAGAGAAATCTGAATCAAAATGGCAGACAGACTGCTGGTTTATAATGAAATGTAGACCTAGACCTACATATCAGGTCTAGCCATTAAAAAACAATTTTATAACCGTTTTTTTGTAAGAAAATACCAAAACTGTATCATTCTGTGTGCAGACTTTAGGCTTGTTTGGAGAAGTAGGATTAGGCTAAGCGTTCGAATGCCTAACGTCACAGCCCACTTTGCCACTTTTGTTGCTGTGCCAAGGGATGTTTCTTGGGGCTCTCTGGCCACTCTTGGACATTTTATCACCAGAGATCTCAACGCACAGATACGGTACTGTACATTCGTCTTATATAGGCCTAAAACACTTTTGTATTTACTCACTTCTGTGAACTTCAGCTTCCATAGCCCAGATGTTTTCTGGAAGTTTTGAAACAGGAGAACTTGGACTATCTGCATACACACATAGAAAGAGACTTGATGACTTGTAATATGTGAAAGGCGCAATCTGCAATGGTCACCCATGTAACAAGTTTATATTTCCCTTGATTGTGTTACAATTTGTTTTGTCTTATGTAGGCCGACAACACTTTTTCTTACTCACGTTTGTGAATTTCACCTTCCGCAGCCCCAAAGTTTTTTGGAGGTTCAGAAACAGGATGACTTGAACTAGGCCTATCTGCATACACACACAGTAGATTAATAATGTGAACAAAAAAAAAACATTTTTACTTATTTGGACAAAGCAGGAAGAAAAAAGCCTGTTCAATACATGAAAAATTAAATACATGAAAAACCTGTATTATTTAAATTTAGAAATAAATATAATAAAAGCTAGCTTTTTGATAATGTAATAAGTTGTCACCAAGAAAGCCTTATAAACCATATAAAAGCCTTATCAAATAATATGAAACCAACAGAAATAGAAAATACAAGCAATAAATCCCGAGAGGCCGGTGTAAATGCTGGTTTTAGCACGGGTGTTGTTAGTCACGAGGCGCAGCCGTTAGACATCCATGCTAAAACCAGCATTTATACCGGACTCGAGGGGTTTATTGCGTTTCTAAAATTGTTACCACATTAACCGGCAATGGTTTAATTAATGGAAGACACAACCACTAGAAATATAGCAAGTTATTCATTGACACCAATTCCTCCACCAAAAAACATACTTCCTCTTACTGAATGGTGGCCAAGTAACGCATAAGCGCAGCTCCATTCACTTTCTTATGGCGCAGCAGTTTAGAACGAAATGCGGTTGGAGCCGTGCTAAATGCCTAATTTACAATGCCATCGAACGCGTTTTCAACCAATCACAATCGAGGACCGGAACTATCAGTTTTAGAAGTACATTTTAACAAACCTTAAAAACCTCTGCATATTTTGCATATTTTTGAAATGATCATCTTGCCAACCCTTATTTGTCACTGACCCAAATGCAAGCAGGCTCATGCATGAGAGCTGATGCCAACCATAACAACTGAGCTTTTATTTTAGCCTAAGAGTTGCCATTTAAAATTAGGTCTCAGCTAGCCTGATTTGACCATCTGCTTTCATATTGTTTCAAAGCATCTTGACCATCTCCATTGACAATCGTTTTATCTCTAGATGGTGCTACACTTTCTACAACAACCAATCACAATCTTCTTTGACGTAAGGCATTATGCACCGGTGTTCACGTGGGCCAAGTTCAAGGCTTTACCTTTAGGAAAATACCAACACTCCTACTTATTGGAGTACTCCAAACTCCACTGAAGTTAAAACAAAATTCTTTGAAAACACAACTCCAGACTTACTGAACTTTCTTCAAGGTGTAATGTGTATGATGTAATGTGTAGCCATTAAAAAACAATTTTATAACCGTTTTTGTAAGAAAATACCAAAACTGTATCATTCTGTGTGCAGACTTTAGGCTTGTTTGGAGAAGTAGGATTAGGCTAAGCGTTCGAATGCCTAACGTCACAGCCCACTTTGCCACTTTTGTTGCTGTGCCAAGGGATGTTTCTTGGGGCTCTCTGGCCACTCTTGGACATTTTATCACCAGAGATCTCAACGCACAGATACGGTACTGTACATTCGTCTTATATAGGCCTAAAACACTTTTGTATTTACTCACTTCTGTGAACTTCAGCTTCCATAGCCCAGATGTTTTCTGGAAGTTTTGAAACAGGAGAACTTGGACTATCTGCATACACAACATAGAAAGAGACTTGATGACTTGTAATATGTGAAAGGCACAATCTGCAATGGTCACCCATGTAACAAGTTTATATTTCCCTTGATTGTGTTACAATTTTTTTTTGTCTTATGTAGGCCGACAACACTTTTTCTTACTCACGTTTGTAGAATTTCACCTTCCGCAGCCCCAAAGTTTTTTGGAGGTTCAGAAACAGGATGACTTGAACTAGGCCTATCTGCATACACACACAGTAGATTAATAATGTGAACAAAAAAATGCTTTACCTGAGTTACTTGAGTTTCTGGACCACCAGAACCAAACTGCCAGAAGTACCAAAATGAACCCCAAAATGATGTGTAGTTCACCTAGGAAGTAAAAATAAACAATTAATATAAATTGCTGCAATTACTAATATTTCAATAGCAGATGTAGGGAATAGATAAGTTGGTAACTGGTTATTATGACTACCACGCAGCAAAGTGTGTAGGTTTAGTCAGATTCTTCCAGATTTTTTATTATTTTTTTCCTAATGGCCAATTTTGTGTCAAGGATTCCTGAGAAACTGAAACCCCTGGGGTGCATGAAACTATGTGGGGGTGTGACGGAGTAGCGTCACTACGGTTGAGTATGCACTCTGACTGCCATACCAACAAGCCTGGCACTTTGGCGTTGCGGTCACGTTGCACGTTTAGCACCCTGGAGACCCGGGTTCGAGACCGGGTGGGGTCACTGTTCTCTCCCTTCGCTACATATGGTGTCAGAAGTGGGATGGCGACTGTGAGGCCATTGGAGGCGTAGCCAATATGTGAGCTGTATGAGGGACCTCCAGGATAGGTTGACCCCGGTGTGAGGGACCCCAGAGATGGGTGAAACACTAGAATGTGGGGCTCCCTGGGATGGGAGAAGTACGGCTAGTGGATGCGTGAGGGACGCTAGGTATGCATGAAGCGCATGGCTGCGCTTCCCGAAGGGGAAGGCAGTGTGACAGAGTACCGTCACTACGGTTGAGTATGCGCTCTGACTGCGCTCTGACTGCCATACCATACCATACTGCCATGCCATATCTTTGGCGTTGCGGTCAAGTTGCACGTTAAGCACCCCGGAGACCCGGGTTCGAGACCGGGTGGGGTCACTGTTCTCTCCCTTCGCTACAGGGGGTCATTTCCCAATCCTACCCCCTCTGTCTCTCCTACTTGTTTCCTTTCCATCTCTATACTGTCCTATCTGATTAAAGGTATATATCTTTAAAAAAAAAAAAAATTCTCCCTCTGTGTCAAACTAATAAAATTTGCGGCGAAAGACTTGATA
>JAODXP020008574.1:7500-11381 GCA_027497455.2 Sardinella longiceps
ATTGCATAAGGCTGTGCTTTAGGCTATATAATGCAATCTACAGCAGATACTGCATTGGAGTCTACAGGGGCCATATTCTAAATGAGGGTGCTTTCACACCAACAGCATTTGGTGCGCACCAAACTGTCCATTCGTACCAAAAGTCCTTAGTTCGGTTCGTTTTCGTTGGTGTGAAAGCGTCAATCGCACTCGGGTGCGCACTAAATCAAGTGAACCGAGACCTCCAAAAAGAGGTGGTCTCGGTTCGCTTGAATCCGTACCAAATACCAAACTCTGGTGCCTTCATTTCCTCCAGGAGAAAATGCCGCTACGTCACTCGGACCAAGTTTGGTTCGTTTGCCGGTGTGAAAACAGACCACACTGCTGTCTGTATGCTACATTGTAACAATTTCACTGCTTGGTTAGGACCAAATAACCGAACTAGCTGTGTGAAAGCGCCCCGAGACACTGTGCCTTTAAAAAAAAAGGTCGATGCCAAACGAGGAACTTCCCCACAGGAGATCGAAACTTCAGAATGTCCGAGGAAATTCCGCCTTGCTGCTGTTGTCAGTAACAGATTGCTGCGTCTGCAGGTCGTGGCACACAATGAGCGGCGAGAAAAAGGTAAATAAAGTTATTACATTGGCTTATTAATGTTCAATAACGTTGGAGTGATGTAGAATAGCCTAATATCTGCCTTCATAGTGTCACATTGGCATTATACTATCCTGTGATGTCACTTCTTTCAGTTTTACTTCAGCCATAACTGTTGTCAGAAACGTAAACGTAGTGTAGTGTTGTCTGTTGCAAGATTTTCCCTTTTCTTTTATTCGGCCTTTAACTTAGAAGGGGGTTGTAGGCTAATTGTTTTGAGACGGTATGGCAACAAAGTGACGACAGCGTGGTTAACTTAGTCGCTACTTGTGTTTACCTGTCAGGGTGGAAGCCCCCGTTTCCTATGAACTTTACAGCAGGAAGAAAGCAAGGACCCTGACCTCTCACTAACTTACCTGCTGTTTGTTGTGGATTATAGGCTGCTTGTCTGAGGTATTATGCTTGTTGTCTTGGCTGGTTTATACTCTGTGAATGTGTGAGAGAGGCGAGGGATGTCTGCCCATTCATTCCCTGCTGGTAATTTGCATATAAGGGAACACAGGCTGAGGCAGGTTGAGTAACTTGCTTTTTGAACACTTGACATTTTCATGTAGACACAGTCCAACCCCTGCATGAGGTGTAAATGTTTCCACAGCAGGTCCTGAGTGAAGTGAAGTGAAGTGAAGTGAAGAGAAGTGAAGGAAAGAGAAGAGAGAGAGGGCAAGAGAAGGGCAGTGCGCCCCTGCCCTGCACCTCCAGTCGTCGCCATGACAGCCAGCACAGCCAGCTGCCTCTGGTCTGTGGATGACATCCTGGGACGAGCACCGCCAGCGTCCATAAAGCAGAAACAAGGTAAGACTATAAGCAAGCAAGAGAGCGAGGTAAGACTACAAGCAAGCAAGAGACAAGGTAAGACTACAAGCAAGCAAGAGACAAGGTAAGACTATAAGCAAGCAAGAGACAGGTAAGACTATAAGCAAGCAAGACAAGGTAAGACTATAAGCACGCAGAAACAAGGTAAGGGTAAGACTATAAGCAAGCAAGAGACAAGGTAAGACTATAAGGCAAGAGACAAGGTAAGACTATAAAAAGAGATTAGACAGGGTATAGTAGCGTACAGAAGCCAGGTAAAACAAGAGGCCAGGTAAGACTATAAGCAAGCAAGAGACAAGGTAAGACTATAAAGGTTAGACAGGGTACTAGTAGCGTGCAGAAGCCAGGTAAAGCAAGAGACAAGGTAAGGGTAAGACTATAAGCAAGCAGGAGACAAGGTGGCTATAAGCAAGCAAAGACAAGGTAAGGCTATAAACAAGGTTAGACGGGGTATAGTAGCGTACAGAAGCCAGGTAAAACAAGAGCAGGTAAGGGTAAGACTATAAGCAAGCAAGAGACGAGGTAAGACTATAAACAAGGTTAGACAGGTATAGTAGCGTACAGAAGCCAGGTAAAACAAGAGGCCAGGTAAGACTATAAGCAAGCAAGGACAAGGTAAGGCTAAACAAGGTTAGACAGGGTATAGTAGCGTACAGAAGCCAGGTAAAGCAAGAGACAAGGTAGGTAAGACTATAAGCAAGCAGGAGACAAGGTAAGGCTATAAACAAGGTTAGACAGGGTATAGTAGCGTACAGAAGCCAGGTAAAACAAGAGACCAGGTAAGATTATAAACATGATAACACAGCTATACAGTAGTAGCATACAATAGCCAGGTCAGGGCAGAAACCAGGTAAGACTAAACAAGGTAAGACAGACAGGTGTGATAGGTGTGAACTGTGTTGCCCCATTTGAGAAGGACAATGTAGCATCAGGTTCTTACCAGGGCAAAATAAGGGTCCAACATAGTATACCCTGGCATCCAAATTATAACTATAGGAAATGAGTTTCGATTAAACATGATTAAAGTCTGTGTTATTGTACTTTGACTTACTTTCCACTGCATAGTTTAGTCTAGTAGTACTATGCACTATCTGTAGATCCACTTATTTATCTGTATATGCACTTATCCTAGTGTAGAGGGGAATCCACTGCACTATTTTAAAGTCTAGTATGTACTTATGTACTATACTGTAGAGGGGGGTGGAATCCACTGCACTTTGTCTAGTGTAGAGGGAATCCACTGCACTAGTTTAAAGTCTAGTATGTACTTATGTACTATACTGTAGAGGGAAATTGCTCACTGTCTAGTATGTACTTATGTACTATACTGTAGAGGGGGAGGGGAATCCACTGCACTAATTTAAAGTCTAGTATGTACTTATGTACTATACTGTAGAGGGGAGGGGAATCCACTGCACTAGTTTAAAGTCTAGTATGTACTTATGTACTATAGTGTAAGAGGGGAATCCACTGCACTAAGTTAAAGTCTAGTATGTACTTATGTACTATAGTGTAGAGGGGAATCCACTGCACTAATTTAAAGTCTAGTATGTACTTATGTACTATAGTGTAGAGGGGGGTGGGAATCCACTGCAAGCTCCTCCCCTGTCATAGGTTTTGATATTCTCAGGGTTTCAAAGAGGTCAGCAATTTGGTAGCCTGGCACGCCCTCCCAGTGCTGGTCTGGCCAGTTGCTGATCGGGCAGGATTTCTGAATTTCTGGACAGTGGTTATGAAGGTCTTTAATTTATGCTGGGAGCTAAGACGCTTAGAAGCAGAACATGTCTGTTATGTTGTCTGTTATTATGTTAGTTATATACTATTCATGCCTGATATCTTGATATCTTTGCACTTTATGTCTTAGTGAGTTGTGATGTCTTAGTTATAGTTATAGTTCTATACAGTTATATTTGTCTTAACTGTAACTTTTTGAACAACCGGACTTGCGTAGGGCCCCTTTAATGTGACAACCGGACTTGCATAGGGGACCTTTAATGTGACTTAAATGTGACTCTCTCTCTCTCCCTGAGATCCTGGTGGTGATGAATATCTTTCATGTGGGACAGAGCTTAATGGGACTCTCTCTTTGTCTTCCTCCCTCTCTCTCTTATAATCTAATTTTCTAACCTCTCTGTCTCTGTGAGCTCAGAAGACGGGGGAGCTGGTGGCGGTGAAGGTGTTTAATGTGGTCAGCTACAGTCGGCCGTATGAGGTCCAGATGAGAGAGTTCGAGATTCTCCGCCGTCTCAACCACGTCAACATCGTCAAGCTCTTCATTGTGGAGGAGGTGATTGCCATTGATTGTGTGTGTGTGTGTGTTGTGTGTGTGTGTGTGTGTGTGTGTGTGTGTGTGTGTGTGTGTGTGTGTGTGTGTGTGTGTGTGTGTGTGTGTGTGTGTGTGTGTGTGTGTGTGTGTGTGTGTCTGTGTGTGTGTG
>JAODXP020008575.1:0-11398 GCA_027497455.2 Sardinella longiceps
ACTTGCATACTCTTATTGTTATGCTGTTTGTTCAACAGGTTGGTGGAGGAAATGGTGCAGTACTGAATTGCGTCTAGGACACTGAAGCTGAGCGTTTGGGCTGTGATGTTGACTTTCATTTTTGTTGTCTCCATGGAAGGTGGGCGTCTTTTAGCTTGTTCATATTTAGGCATTTCAAATGCTTTAATTTGCCAAGCATTTGCCAAACATGATGCTGAATTAAATCAGCCTCTTATTGTTATGCTGTTTGTTCAACAGGTCGATGGAGGAAATGGTTAGGGGGAGACGGCCTGCACTGTCGGCAAAGCGCACCTCACCAGGCAGTAGCACCATGGTGTGTACTTTCTTGTACATTCATATTTATGCATTTCAAATGCTTTCACTCAAATGCTTTGATTTGCCAAGCATGATGCTGAATTAAATCAGCCTATTATTGTTATGCTGTTTGTTCAACAGGTTGGTGGAGGAAATGGTTAGGGGGGAGACGGCCCGCACCGTCGCCGAGGCGCACCTCACCAGGCAGTAGCACCACGGTGTGTACTTTCTTGTACATTCATATTTATGCATTTCAAATGCTTTCACTCAAATGCTTTGATTTGCCAAGCATGATGCTGAATTAAATCAGCCTCTTATTGTTATGCTGTTTGTTCAACAGGTTGGTGGAGGAAATGGTTGGGGGAGACGGCCCGCACCGTCGCCAAGGCGCACCTCACCAGGGAGAAGGTCAATGTGTTGATGTTATGACATAGGCTATACTAATTACTAGCCTGACATAGCCCGCCCATAATACGAATGTTCATACGTATCTATGGTCTGGGAACGGTCCTCTTGGGCGTGTTTATATCGGTAGAGAGTCTACCGGCCAATAAGCGACGCTGATTAGACGAGCTGTCCAATTGTTTCAAACCAAAAGTGAATGCCCTCCCCCCCGCAGTATAATCGCGCCAGGTTAAAGAACCTCCAGACCATGAATACGGATGAACAGCAGTATTATGGTCGGGCTATGTCAGGCTAACTAATTACAGCCAGGCAATTAATCTGTTCCAAGAATTTGTCCCTTACAGTGATTGCCAAGAGTGAATTAAACCATAGACCCCATTTTACTTTTTGTTTGTTTGTCTGTTTTTTGGATTTGTTAGTGGACCACACCTATCCTAGAGGGGACCTGCAGTGGAGAGGCTGAGTACCTAGTAAG
Source organism: Sardinella longiceps (assembly GCA_027497455.2). Classification (NCBI taxonomy): domain Eukaryota; kingdom Metazoa; phylum Chordata; class Actinopteri; order Clupeiformes; family Clupeidae; genus Sardinella; species Sardinella longiceps. Next base: position 1,196 of record JAODXP020008575.1, read on the forward strand.
CAGTATTAACTTATAACAGTATTCATCTTTTTGATGCATAATGCTATACTGATTGTGTTTTTTTTTTCCTTAGCAAGACCTCAAAGGACAGCCCAGGTGAATCCAGAGCCTCATACTTCTTCCATTCTGTAGTGTTACCAAAGGTGTGTCTTTTGATTATAACTGTAGCAGTTCCCACATCATTGCCAATGCTGCTCCTTAACAGCAGCCTCTTATATGCAGCTGTGAACTGCTCGGCTGTGGGGTTGTTGTTCAACCCAGCACCCTTTTATGTATTTATTTTTTTTGTTTGTATATATATATATATATATATATATATATATATATATATATATATATACTGTATTTGGTTTTCATTATTATTTGGGTTTAATTGGTTTTGTTACTTGTCTTTAGCAAGACATCATTTGAAGTCTGTAGTGTTACGAAATGTGTATGTCTTGTGTTTACAACTGTAGTACCTTCTTTAGATGCTTTGGAAATTTCTTAAAGCGTGTTGGGATGGCATCACACTTTATAGCCACTTTCTGTCCTATCCTCTCGATGTCGTCCTCCCAGAAGTGATCAGAACAAATCCTTGAGTGGACAGTTGGTGACCAATTCACCTTTCTTAGGGTTTGCAGCCACTTTGCTCTCCTCTCTTGATCAGATGGGAATCTAGATGGTCAGATACAAATGTACTGTAACATGGGGACAACCTATGGTAGGCCTACATCTAAACTTGTTCTGTTTTGCCAATGCAAAAATATTTGTCAATGCCAATAAAGCTTGTTTGGAGTGAATTGAACTTAATTGTGTTGTTTGTGGGCACTGGAAACAGGTTACAGGTAGGTTGATTAATTGGTTGATTAATTGGGCATTAACAGGTTGCCATTAACTGGTTTTGTAGGCTATGATATCAGTCACATTGGCAATGTATAGTTTAACACGGGGCTACTTACGAGTGAAAAGTCCTGGGAAATCTCCTCTTCTTTTCCGACTCCTCGTCCTCACTGCCATCACTGTCACTCCTTTGAGATTTCGGCTTTTTTCGCTTATTACAGCCGAATGCACAACACTGTGTACCAACCATACTGACTCGCTACAATTGATCGCCTGAAACTTTGTTGCAATTTCGATACAATGTAACGGTAATGGAACATTGTTATTTTCTTTAGAAACGTGCGCATGGCAGGGAATGTAGTAGAAGAACATTGCTTTCAGTAAAGCGCTGTTCCAGTGCAGTTCAATGCTTTTGATCATAATTATACTTTTATATAAGCTAGGTTAATTAACAGGCTACAGTCGTGCCGAGGACGTATGTGACAGCACCTGATAGAAATGCCGGTAGACCAGATAAAAATAAACTGCACACGAAATGGGCTACGTTTAATAAAATAATATTTATTAGTATAAATAAAGACGTACACAGAGCACAATAACAACAAAACGTCAGTCTATGAATGGGAGAAATAGACTCTGACATGGTTCACACGCCTATGCATGCTTATCAAACTCTGGACATAGAGATGCTGAACTTGAACCATCAACAGGTAAGCTGCACAGCTGTGTACAAGACTTTGTAACTTAATAAATTTCGAATACCCACAGTCTAGAACACTTTTATATAATCGACCATTGATACATCTTCTCGCTGGCAAAAAAAATGTCGATGTTCACTGCAGTAACATTCGCTCCTCGGTCATTGCAACTTTGTATATTTCATCATTGGTCAACATTGGGCTTCGCATCCGGGAGTTCCCAACATGGCGGCGGCGTTCGAATTCAATTGGCTTCGATCTTGAAGGGGTGTAACAATGGGTTAGTCTGTCCAGTTCTTTTTTTGAGGTCAGTGGTTTGCTCCCATTGAAATGTATTATGATCACTGACCTCAAGGTCAGTGATTATGATGCATTATCTTGCTCAGTATTCCATGATCTTTGCTTCTACCTCTTTGATTGGCATTCTGTCTCTCTCACACTGTTCCTGTTTGGAAGGCTACCGGCAGGCTATTAGACAAGCTAAGCAATGTTGAGCCCGTACCAACAACAAATTTACTCTCTCTGTCTGTGTTATTGTTGTTAATAATACTTTGACCATGCCCATGATTTTATTCTCTATTATTTAGTTCATTGATTGATGTACAGACAAACTCACAAGTGACTTTTGATTTTCATCAGTGATTCTTGCCTCTGTCACTACTTAATAGAGCTAGCAAAGATAGCTAATCTTCATCTGGGATTAGCCAAATTTTCAGGCAAGAGATCTGTAAACAAATGTTGCTATGGTTACTACATTCTCATTGGCCAGCTCTGAAATGAGAACCTCGCAGCTCATCATGAACGAGACAAGAGAAGGGGACCAAAATAAAACAAAAGGCAAGGCAAGTTTATTTATATAGCGCATTTCATACACAAAGGCAATTCAATGTGCTGTACAAAAACAAAAGCAAGTACAGTAATTGGTAAAAAGTAAAAGCACAGTAAAGACATAAAATAATCATGTGAAAGGTAGACAGGGCAAGAATAAAGTGAATAAAATTTAAAAAGGAATTAAAGTTTAAAATATACAGAATAGACAAAATAAATGGACTTTAAGAGAAAGCATCTGAGAACAGTTGGGTTTTAAGCCTAGATTTGAAACTGTCAACAGTAGGGGCATTTTTTATTTCTTCTGGAAGTTGGTTCCAAAGTTGCACTGCATAGTAGGAGAAAGCGGCTTCACCACACTTTGTTCTGACAAAGGGTTTTTCCAGCAAATTTTTATTCAGTGACCTGAGTGACGTGCTGCTGACACATGTCTAAAATGTAAACAGGTCCAGTGCCATTTAATGATTTAAACAGAAGTAACAGTGCTTTAAAGTCAATTCTGTAACTTACTGGAAGCCAATGCAGGGACTTCAGAATGGGAGTAATATGGTCAGTTCTTTTTGCCCTTGTGAGAACCCTAGCAGCTGCATTTTGGATCAGTTAAAGATGTTTGATGGTCTTTTTAGGAAGACCTATAAAAAGACCATTGCAGTAATCAACCCTACTGGAGATAAAGGCATGAATAAGTTTTTCTAGGTCCTTTCCTGACATAAGACCTCTTAGCTTGGAAATGTTTTTTAGGTGATAATATGCTGACTTAGTGATTGCTTTCATGTGACCATTGAAGCTAAGATCACTGTCAATGACAACCCCAAGATTTTTAACAGTCTCTTTTGCTTTAAGCCCTTTTGTGTTGAGGGCAGTGGCAACCTTGAGTCTTTCCTCCTTTTTTCCAAATATAATTACCTCCGTTTTGTCTGTGTTAAGCTGAAGGAAATTGTGTGACATCCAGTTGTTAATCTGGCCTATACACTGATAAAGGCTTTCAAGGGGGGCATAGTTATCAGGTGACAAAGCAAAGTAAATTTGGGTGTCATCAGCATAGCTATGATAAGAGATTGAGTTGTTGGTGATAATTTGTCCAAGCGGGAGCATATAAAGGTTGAAAAGTAGAGGTCCAAGGATTGACCCCTGGGGGACCCCACAGGTCAAGGACAATGGTGTTGAAGTACAATTACCCATGGCAACAAAGAAGCTTCTGCTCTGTAAGTATGATTTTAACCACTTGATAACTGTACCAGTGAACCCAACCCAGTGCTCAAGTCGGTGTAGTAGTATGTTGTGGTCAACAGTGTCAAATGCAGCACTGAGATCCAGTAACACCAGGACAGATGTTTTGCCTGCATCAGTATTAAGACGTATGTCATTTACAACTTTAATAAGAGCTGTCTCAGTGCTGTAATTGGCTCGGAAACCTGACTGAAACTTATCAAAGCAGTTATTTGATGTCAAGTAGGCAGTCAACTGATGGAGTGGAGAGATGTATATTTTCAGTCATGGTACTTTAGAGATGTGTGTTGTGAGGTCAGCCATTATTTTAACCTCTTGAAAAAGAGAATCCTATAATATGGCTCCAATAATAAAGCATGGTTAAAGGAATTATTAGGGAATTATTTCTGTAAATTCATTGCAAATTGACTTGGGAGGGTTTTGCATCATTTAAATAGTTTAAGCCACTATATTGTAGCCTATGTTGTCACGCAAATGCAACTGGATCTCCATTACTACAATTAAATTATGTATATTTCAATAGAAAAAATAAATCTGACAAATGTGACAGCCCATGACATTAAAAACAGAATGAAATAGTTTCAATGAAAAAAAAAAAAAAAAAAATACTGATCGCGCAATCTGAGCTTCCCCTATCTGAAAAACCAGCAGCCACCATTGATGCAGCAGGTGGTCATATCCAAAATTCCCCTTACCCTTCTTTCCTCATATTTTTACGATATGTATCTCCTATGAATGCTGACTTAAGTGAATATAAAGGCAACGCACTCCTGTGTGGAAATCCAAGTGTCTCAGAACTCCATGATGATGATGATGATGATGCAGAGATCTCTGTCTGTGCTGCTGCTGCTGCTGTTGTCGTCCTTCTCCCTGAGTGGAGCCAAGAGTGTCACCGAGGCTGGGGAAGTCCAGGAGAACAGCGATGCCCCAGAGGTGAGAGAGAGAAGGGATTCAGTGTTGCTGGACCTGCGGTTGCATCAGCCGGGAGACCAGAGTGAGCAGAATTTGGCTGCTTTGAGGAAACTGCTGGAGGAGCAGAGGAAGCTGGGTAAGACACTACACAACACAACCTTTTAAGGGGAACGGCGGTTTCATTACATAGCTAGAAGTTCATATATTCAATCATATGTCAAAATTTGAAACAAGTCCGCGTTGCAGATATCATGGTTAGCAGCAAGCCTGCCCATACAGCCAACAAGCTAAATCTATATGGCAAGTTTCTGACTTTCTAACGTCAGAACAAATCACGACCTTATGAATCTGAAGATGCTACAAACTAATTTTTGCCTCCCATGCGACATAAGACACGGGTGTTACACACAGCGTTTAAGACTTTTGTTGATTTGTACTGGAAATTTCCCAATAGACTCCACTATATGGCAGGCTCCCTGCTAACTGTGATATCTTGGCTTAGGCAACACGGATTTGCCTTGTAGGCTATTTCTTTTATAGCAGAAACTATATGGGTTTGATCTGTCCAAACAATGGATGTATGACTTTGTGTTCCAGACCAAGTTGCATTTGGAGCAGTACTGGGACCTAATGGGAACCGGGGTCCATATGGTTCACAAATCAACCTGGTTTACCCTGTTGTGTACGCCAATGCTGGGAATGCCTACGACCCCAAGACAGGTATGTTGTACTTTGTATTTAAAATGATCATATCTTTATCAAACTCATAATTACACATACAGTAAAAAGACATGGCTTAGTGCCTATGACAGTGCCTGTAATAAATTAAAATAATAATCCTGAGCCTCAGTGAGATTCAGACTCATGCGCTGTGCTCTGTTGTGTTGGCCACAGGTATCTTCACAGCACCAGTGAAGGGAGTCTACTACTTCAGCTTCTCTGGTCATAACGTCTCCTCCAAGCCTATGGGGCTTGCGCTGTTCAAGAACGGGAAGCAGATGGTGACAGTGTATAATCATGCTGCAGGTAACCGCTATGAGACCGCAACCAATGGGATGAACCTGGAGCTGGAGAAGGGAGACAAGGTGTACATGCGTCTTTACGTTAGAACTTGGATTTTTGACAACAAGAATCACCACAGCTCTTTCATTGGTCACTTGCTCTTCCGTCTGTAAGCTGATGCGTCTCTCCCTTGCTAGCAAAGTGGCATCTTTGGTTTGCTTTGGGTGTGTGGGTTTTAAATGATCTTATTATATCATTTCCTCTATGGTTAGTCATTCAGACTAAATGAAGAGAATAATTAGAAGTGGCAGGGCTCTCATTATACTTGCCCTGAAGTACGCTAATACAGTATATATGCTATAGTAAAGCATCTTTAGACGTCTTTAATGCTGCTGATGGCTGGCTGAAAATGTATCAACATCAATAAGATGCATATTTTGTTATCAATAAATCACACTGCAATCTTAGACAGAGTGTCTCCTCTCTTTGATCCACCCATTCTAAAGTCCTTCTACTTGAGTTTGATGAAAGGGATCTTAATGTTCCTGAGTAAAGTTCGTAATGCACTGTAGCTGACACTAGACGCTAGGCTCAGTAGTTTGGAGTATTACCCAGATTTAAAATTCTCCTGGAGTCTAGTAACAGGTCATAAAACTGTAATGTGTTGGTAATAAGCATTTTTTTTTAAAAAAAAATCCTAATAACAGGTCTGATTAGCCTGGCGAATGGCAAACTAAAAATCACAAGTGATATTTAGTCTGGAGACCTACCTATTGCATTTCTCGTAGTGGAAGCATCCTTTACGATTGTCCAGAGCCGTTCTTTGGGCACTACAAATGTCTATCATACCGTCAGTATATAGCTGGGAGCCAATACCAGAGCCAGCAAGTGACGTATAATGCAATCGAGGGCCGAGCAAATCCCTTTTTGTTCTGTGATTGGATACCGAAAGGAGGCGAGAAAATCAGCCATGGTCACCATGCTGCTTTGCAGAGTGAAATGAAATCAGCCACGCAAAGGAGCATGGGTACTCCCAGGCTAAGGTCTGATAGTATTCAGGCACCATACCTGATTTCAGGCGTACCAACATGGCTGGGGGGAAATACTTGCCTTGAGATATAAAGATGGGATTAAAGCCACCACATGCAACTTTTAGGTAAAATTTCGACGTTTCCTATTCATTACACCTTTATGTAAATTGCCTAGAACTCACTAGACTTGATAAATGACATGTTCCGGAGTAAAACGAGCCCCTTCACGAGATTGTCCGACCCTCCTAGAGGCAGATACCGCCTATGCAAGATCAGTGAGCGCGTCCCGGCTATCGTAAGTTTTGGTTAGCAAGCAAGCTAGGTCACGTGACTTAGCCAGAGTTTACTGTTTGAATTACAACGCGATTTGTGACTTCTCAGCGCATTCAACTGTCGATACATTTTGTTAGCGGCGATCACCATTGACTATGCAATTCTAAATGGAGGATTATTGGCAGAAACGCTAAATAACTGCTTTGTTTGGTTGTTAGCTTACTGGATGATGCCACCGGATCCTGCATAGGTTCTCTTTAAAGGAGAATTAAACTAAAATGTAAACGTTTTCTTATTATTGTTCCCTCGTAGAAGTAAAGAGGATTGATAAATGACATGACACTCATTTCTTACCAGCTGAAGGTATTCAATTGGAATATGTATGTATGATAATGTATTCCCAAAAGAGCAATGCAAATATAACACCCTGAGACGGAGTACCGTCACTGTGGTTGAGTATGCGCTCTGACTGACATACCAACGAGCCTGGCTCTTTGGCGTTGCGGTCAAGTTGCACAGTTAGCACCCCGGAGACCCGGGTTCGAGACCGGTTGGGGTCACTGTTCTCTCCCTTCGCTACAAATGGTGTCAGAAGTGGGATGGCGACTGTGAGGCCATCGGAGGCGTAGTCAATGTGTGAGCTGTATGAGGGACCTCCAGGATAGGTTGACCCCGGTGTGAGGGACCCCAAAGATGGGTGAAGCAGTAGAATGTGGGGCGCCCTGGGATGGGAGAAGTATGGCTGGTGGATACCTGAGGCATGGCTGCGCTTCCCGAAGGGGAAGGCAGTATGACTGAGTACCGTCACTATGGTTGAGTATGCGCTCTGACTGCCATACAAGGTCAAGTTGCACGTTTAGCACCCCGGAGACCCGGGTTCGAGACCAGTTGGGGTCACTGTTCCCTCCCTTCGCTACACACCCCCACCCCATGAAAGAAGAAAAGTTCATGCTCAGGAGTTTTTTTTTCACTCTTCTGTTAAATATAAACAGAACCATAACAAGGCCATCAGGTTTGACCAGAGGGTCATTCAAGTGCTACCAAACACCCTGAGGACTACCTGAAGCGGAAGGGCGTGTGGTCAAAAATGAGCAGATGATAGTTTTTTAAAAATATTTTTTGTGGGGCTTTTTGCCTTTAATTGGACAGGACCGTATAGAGGTGGACAGGACACAAGTGGGAGAAAGAGATGGGGTAGGATCGGGAAATGACCTCAGGTAAGATTCGAACCCGGGTCCCCAGAGTAATGGTATGACACTCTAGCCCACTGAGCCATGGCGCCCCCGTCCACATAGAATTTTTAATCCGACCTGACAAATGTGTACAGCGCATTGCAGGTGGCTCTTTGTGAACTTGGGTTATTCCAGCTGTGATATCGCGCAATCGAAGCGCCTATTCTATTAATAGCACACACTCCGCGATTTTCTGTAAATATTCAGAACTTGTTAGGCAAGTGGATGTTTAACATTCTCAGATGTTAGATAGGCCTATCTGAAAAAACGGTAGTTACAGGTCTTATTAAGTTTCATCAACTCGAGAAAAAATAGGCCAACCAAGGACATGACCTGTGTGTGTGTGTGTGTGTGTGTGTGGTGGTGGGGGGGGGGGGGGGGGGTGAGAGGAGCAGAGGGCAGAGAGGAGCAGAGGGCAGGAGAGAAGTGAAGAGGAAGGGAAAGAGAAGAGGAAGGGAGAGAGAAGAGGAGAGAAGAGGGAGGAGAGATGAGGCCTCCTAGTGATGCCACCTTCTGCAGTCTGACAACTACAAACAAGCACAACTGCTGCACCCTAACCCACTAAACACACAAAGCAAGAGGGAGGGAGAGAGAGAAAGAGAGGGAAGGATGATGACTGCAAAAGAACCACTGCACTGTAGAGTTGAGGATGAATAAAAAACAGGATAATACAGTACTTATGTGCTAAAATATTCACTTAATCAAACTCTCAGAATATGATGCAGGGACTGCAAATGTAGTAGAATACACAAAGGGGGAATCAGGGTTTAAATAATGCATAGAGATAGCCTAGCTTAGCCTAGCCCACTCTTTCTTCCTGCCTCTGTGACCACTCTCACTCTCAGTCAATCATGACACCCTGCTGCCCACCCCAACCCAACCAAACCCAGCCATCCCTTCCAAAATAGTGATGGAGAAATAATCAAAGCCATGGTATCTGTGCTGAATAAAACATTGGCTTTAGTGTCCCTGTGTGGCTGTCAGTCTCTCAGAGGAGAATTCATCAGTTTCATCACCCCTCTGAGAACACCCATTTTACCCAGAATGCACTGGGCTCTGAGACTGAGAGGGGCCGCTGAGGCATCCAGAGAAAGAAGTAGAGTGAGAGAAGAGGGAGAAAGAGAGAGAGAGAGAGAGAGAGAGTAACTGTAGGTGTCAAGAGACAATTGAAGCGCTGAGGCAGTACTGTCAGAGAGGGGGGGTGGGGTAGGCCTACTGAGGTGTCAGGAGAACACTGAGGCATCAGAGACCCTTAACTCTAAAACTACCAGAAAATCCCCAAATCCGAGGCACTGAGGAGCTCCCAAAGGCTGAGATGTGGGGGAAGACCTTTATGCTTTTAAAAGCAGTGAGGGGCCCACAAAATCGCCTCTGGAAGGTATGGAGGGGACCCCCAAGACTGAAATGTATCGAGGCCTCTAATCCGGCCTATGGAGCCTTCCCAAAACAGAATAATTTCTCATTTAGCCAAGGTAAATTAGATTATAAACCTGATTTGTCAAATTTGTTGCATTTCTGAAATACCTTTTAACCCTACATGTTCTCTCAAGACTTGCCAATTTACTGGCATCAACCCACATGAACAGATTGAGTGTCAACACCCAGCCCATCAGTCAATATCTAAAACCCAATGTGGCCCTTCTGCCAGATTCATTGCCCACCATGCTTTAGAGTCACCCAGACTTCCTAGGGTTAGGGCTAGGGTTAGGGTTAGGTTATACTGGCCATCACAGCACGTGGGCTGGAGGTGCCTCAAACTCAGAGATGCTCGAGTCACAACCGTAATCTGAGTCCTGAATTTAAAAAAAATAAATAAATAACTCTCTCCTTTCATTCCAATACTGTGTCAGAGCACATTGGGCTCAGCAGTGGAGACAGACCTCGCCACTAGGTGGCAGAGAAGAGAGAGAAAGAGAGAGAGACAGAAAGAAAGAGAGAGAGAGAACGGTACTTAATTGGAAAGTATTTGTGGTATTAGGTTCTCTCTTCTGCTCCAGTGATGATATATCAGGGTCAAAGGTGAGAGTACGTGGGGTTGAGCTAGAGAGCCAGAGGATGCGCTGAAGGTCACGGGAGGAGAGCCCACTTAGAAGGAACAAATTGAGACAATAATACGAGCAGGCACTCCTTTCTTTATTTCTTTAATGGCTTTGCCCTCCATTAGCCTGCTGGATT
>JAODXP020008576.1:0-2500 GCA_027497455.2 Sardinella longiceps
GTGTGTGTGTGTGTGTGTGTGTGTGTGTGTGACTAACCTGCAGGTTGTACCATAACTGGAGGAGCAGCAGGTGGATAGTGTGTGTGTGTGTGTGTGTGTGTGTGTGTGTGTGTGTGTGTGTGTGTGTGTGACTAACCTGCAGGTTGTACCATAACTGGAGGAGCAGCAGGTGGATAGTGTGTGTGTGTGTGTGTGTGTGTGTGTGTGTGTGTGTGACTAACCTGCAGGTTGTACCATAACTGGAGGAGCAGCAGGTGGATAGTGTGTGTGTGTGTGTGTGTGTGTGTGTGTGTGTGTGTGTGTGTGTGACTAACCTGCAGGTTGTACCATAACTGGAGGAGCAGCAGGTGGATAGTGATGCTGAGGACTTGCTGGGTACGGACCAGGTGGAGGATAGGCACCAGGACCTGGAACAAACACACACACACACACACACACACACACACACACACACACACACACACACACACATCAGTGTCATTCTCTCTCTCTCTCTCTCTCTCTCTCTCTCTCTCATTCACACACACACATACACACACACACACATCAGTACCTCTCTCTGTCTCACTGTGTGTGTTTGTGTGTGTGTGTGGTCATAGAGAGCTGATGGGGTTGTGTGTGTGTGTGTGTGTGGTCATAGAGAGCGATGGGTTGTGTGTGTGTGTGTGGTCTAGAGATGATGGGTTGGTGTGTGTGTGTGTGTGTGTGTGTGTGTGTGTGTGTGGTCATAGAGAGCTGATGGGTTGTGTGTGTGTGTGTGTGTGTGTGTGTGTGTGTGTGTGTGTGTGTGTGTGTGTGTGTGTGTGTGTGTGTACATTACCAGGGGGGTAGGGAGCTGGTTGAATGCCAGGCTGGGGAGTTACTGCCGTTCCTCCGTAGTTCATGGGGGGGCCGGGGTACGGGGGGGCCGAATCCTTCTCCATTCTGACAGAGAGAGAGAGAGAGAGAGAGAGAGAAGGAAAGAGAGAGGGAGGGAAAGAGAGAGAGAGACAAAGAAAGACAGAAGTCGGATATAAAACAAAAAAGAGCAAAATACACAAACGTCTATTTTTTGTTTTACTGTTCATTGTGGCTTTTCAAGATAAAGGTAAGATAGAAAATGTATAAATTTGGGTATGAAGTACTGTATGTTTATACTAGAAAGTCTTACACACACACAAACACACACACATGCACACACACACACACACACACACATACCCATTAGCCAATTGAGTCTGTGGTCTCCCATGTTAATGTTGCACAGAGCACTTAGCTAATGAAGAGGACGGAATGTGGGGGAGGGGAAGATGGAACTCAAAGCTCACACACACACACACACACACACACAGTAAGATGGGGTGGATGATTCTATGACGCACACACACACACAGTAAGATGGGGAGTATGATGCACGCACACACACACACACACTCACTCAGTAAGATGGGGAGGATGATGCAGACACACACACTCTCACACACACTCATGCACACACACACACTCACTCAGTAAGATGGGGAGGATGATGCAGACACACACACTCTCACACACACTCATGCACACACACAGTAAGATGGGGAGGATGATGCAGACACACACACTCACTCAGTAAGATGGGGAGGATGATGCAGACACACACACTCTCACACACACTCATGCACACACACACACAGTATGGGGTTAGGGTTATATATATGTGATATAGCACAGTTGGACTGATAGAGCAGAGTGCTCATGCACACACACACACACACACACACACACACACACACACACACACAGTAAGATGGGGTTAGGGTTATATATATGTGATATAGCACAGTTGGACTGATAGAGCAGAGTGCTCATGCACACACACACACACACACACACACACACACACACACACACACACACACACACACACACACACACACACACAGTAAGATGGGTTAGGGTTATATATATGTGATATAGCACAGTTGGACTGATAGAGCAGAGTGCCCTCAATGCACACACACACACACACACACACACACACACACACACACACACACAGTAAGATGGGGTTAGGGTTATATATATGTGATATAGCACAGTTGGACTGATAGAGCAGAGTGCTCATGCACACACACACACACACACACACACACACACACACACACACAGTAAGATAGGGTTAGGGTTATATATATGTGATATAGCACAGTTGGACTGCTAGAGCAGAGTGCCCTCAATGCCCTGCAGCTTGTGTGGAATTAGCTCAACTGTGTTTAACTGAACTGTGTTCAAGGGACTCATTGCGTTTATAAAACTAATACCCAGTTTGGTTACTTTAAACAAAGCCACAAACACACTCCATCACCCAACGCCATATACAAACACACCATCATCCAACACCATATACAAACACACCATCATCCAACATCATATACACACACACCATCATCCAACATCATATACACACACACCATCATCCAACGTCATATACACACACTCCATCACCCAACACCATATACAAACACACCATCATCCAACA
>JAODXP020008576.1:7500-10000 GCA_027497455.2 Sardinella longiceps
ACACCAATACAATAGCACACCAATAAACCCACACACCCACATTTGGTGTTAACTGCAGGTTTAACTAGAATGTCCCTTGGTTGTAGTCTGAGAGGCCTAGGAGGAGCCTATTTCAGAAGCATATCAGACAGATATTTGAGACCAATACCATTCAGTGCTTTGAAAAGCAACAGTAGTGCCTTAAATCAATTCTGTATGTCACTGGGAGCCAATGTAGAGATTTAAGTAGTGGGCCAATATGCTCATTTCTGGTCTTTGTCAGCACCCTAGCCGCAACATTTTGTATCATTTGGAGCTTTCTTGTGCTCTTTTTAGGAAGTCCTATAAAAAGGCAGTTACATTAATCAACCCTACTAGAAATAAAAGCATGGATTAGTTTCTCCAAGTCGGTTTGTGACATAAGGCCTCTTATTTGAAGATTTGAATCACTATCCAAAATGTTTCTAAGATTTCTAACAGTGTCCTAGGGTTAGGGTTTTGAGTCCCTACAGTCAAGAAGGTCACTGATTGTCTGCCTTTGCTCCCTCTTTCCAAATACAATGACATCAGTTTTATCAGAGTTTAGTTGGAGAAAATTTAGAGACATCCAGGTCTTAATTTGATCGAGGCACTGGTGGAGTGATTCCAAGGGGCCATAATCATTGGGTGAGAGGGCAAGGTAAATCTGAGTGTCGTCAGCAAAACTATGATAACTAATAGAGTTGTTTGTAATTTGCCCAAGAGGGATCATATAAAGATTAAATAACAAGGGCCCCAGAATTCATCCCTGTGGGACTCCACAGGTCAGAGGCAATGGCGTTGAAGTACAATTTCCACAAAGAAACTCCTATTTTCCAAATAAGATTTTAACCAATTGATAACAACTCCAGTAAAACCAACTCAATGTTCCAGACGGTGTAGTAAGATACTGTGATCCACAGTATCAAATGCCGCACTGAGATCAAGCAGCACTAGCACGGAGGCTAAACCTGCATCAGTATTTAAGCGGATGTCATTAAAAACCTTTGTGAGTGCTGTTTCCGTACTATGGTTAGCACGAAAACCTGACTGATGAATCAAAGCAATTGTTAGATGGTAAAAAGGCAGTTAATTGGTTGAAAACTATTTTTTCAATGACCTTCCCAACAAGCAATGGCTTAACAACAACTGTTTTAAGTGACAAGGGGAAAATTCCAGACTGTAATGAAGTGTTTATAATCTGAATAATGTCATTTGCAATGAGGTGGAAGACTGATTTGAAAAAGCTGGTTGGCAGAATATCCAGTTTGGATGTGGAGAAGCTGAGGTGTAGCTGAGGTATAAATCTGATAGTTAATCTGAAATTTTGACTTGTGCCATTTTCTTTCAATTTTACGGCATTTTCTTTTTGTCTCTTTGACTATTGGGTCTTGTTTCCAAGGTGCTCTCTGGGTGTTAGTTACTTTTTTCCCCTTAGTTGAGCAACATCATCCATTATGTGCGTCATTTTGGAGTTAAAATTAAACATAAAATCATCAACAGACTCTGAAATGTAACACCAAGTTTGTGACAGGGCTTGCTCAAAGAGGAGACCAGTATTTTCCATTATGGTTCTCTTTTGAGTAATCAGAGTTTTGCTTTGGGGATGGGGGGACATTTGATAGATAGATAGATAGAGTCCTTTATTGTCCCCATAGGGAATTGTTTTGTAGCGAATGGGACATGTGAACACAAGTTGTTTTATGTGTCCTTGACATGTTACAGATAACAGAGGACAGACACTCACATACACTGACACATTAAAACATAACGTATGGCCCCCACATACACACATTGAACAGGACAGGACAGCATCATCAACAGATCCCTTCTACTCATGGCATCATGGCATCAATAAAATAAAAATATATATATAAATAAATAAAATCCATAATAATGATAATGCAAAACATACAGTGTATCATCCTGCTCAGACCTGCTGGACAGGGTGTAGTGCAATTAAAATCTAAGGTTTCTGTTCATGAATTTGTTGAAGAAGTTTATGGCTTGTGGTATGAATGATTGTTTAGTCCTGTTCTTAGAAAGGGCAGGTTAGCGAAACGTGCCACCTGATGGCAGCAGTTCAAAGGTGGTGAAGAGTGGATGTTTTAGATCTGCTAGGATTTTATCTATTTTACCAAGTGTCCTTTCCCTGTAAATGTGTTCTAGGCTATTTAAGTTATTACCCAACAGTTTGCCAGCAGTGGTTACTATTTTTTTTAGCCTGCCTTTTTGCGCCTCTGTCACGTTACCAAACCAACACAGGATGCCAAAGGTCAAGACACTCTCCACAAAAGCACTGTAAAATATCTAGGCAATTTTGTAATTGACATCAAATGACACTAGCTTTTTTTTTAAATGTAGTCTTTGCTGCCCTTTTTTATGAACCAGGTCTGTGCACTGAATATCAAAGAATACACCAAAATGATCAGATATGGCTAGATCTGTGACTGATGTGGAGACCTTTGGTTATGACAAGGTCATAGGTCAAGGTCACACGCCC